>CM077796.1:2042824-2202824 GCA_039737535.1 Lagodon rhomboides
GCAGTGCCTTACACGTTTGTTTCACATGCCAGCTTTAAGATAAGACATCTATCGTCTTTGCTGCACACACCTGTCTCAGAGTTGGATGGCAAAGTTGACAGCGCCTCCTCAGATCTTGGCTGATTAGCTGGGCTGCTGTAACAGTTCTTATTAATGGCTGCAGACGTTAGCTTCAGGTGAAAATGGCTAACGTGATCAGTAATTGTTCTGAGGCAGAAGTCACGCTCAGTGTGGGTTTCATCCAGTTTGTGTGTCCCAGCAAATTCATAAGGTCCGACATGTGCCCCGACATGTCCGTTAAAAAAAAAATACTCGCAACAAGTGGATCGATGAAAACTGAATTCAATCAGAAGCCTCTGCCAGATTTGTGGATAGGACTGGTACATGGCAGGAGGTTGGGTGAGCACTCCGCTGCTCACTGCTTCTCCATCGTAACGTGTTGCTGAAGGAAACTCTGGCTGTCTCATGTGCCAGAATCACTAAAGGGGCAACTACAAATGTTTGGATTTTACCTTTGCCTAGGCCACAGTCTTCAACCTCAGCTCTCATGTTAACTAAACATGTTCTGAGTCCAGAGGGGATGCTGCGCAACCCAGCCTCTCTCATCAGCCTCTCATCCCTGCAGAAGTCAAGAGTTTCTTCAGGAAGAAATGGGCCGCTGCTGAGCCCTATGTTGACTCCACTGTTTCCTCCACTAAACAGCGATAACAGCCACCGTCAGCCTTCTGATAGAGCGCTAGTGGCAGTGCCAATTATCCACACAGAGGAAACAAGCTGTATAAAATTGGTGGATGGATCACATGCTAGTCGCCACCTGTGCAACATTAAAGGAAGAGGCTTCATTAGTGTCTGGGCAGATACTAGGTATTACTGTGTATTCACCTAAAAGCTACATTTTGTGAGTTCTGTGGACCACAGAGTCCTATTGGCTGCTGCTTTACACTGTAATATATTGAGATTGCTGTTTTCCTTTCTTTGTGCTCATCACAAGCTAATTTGAGCTTCTCCACTTTGTGGATTCAAGTGTTAGTTTTGCTGCTGTGTAAGTGCACAATAAGCTGCATTTCTATCTGGAACAAGGACCGGAGGAAGGTGATTGAGCCCAAGTTCATCCACCGGCCTCCAGGTGATAGAAAAGCAAGTGTTGTGTCTCTCCATGATTGTTACCTCCATGCTGCTCTCTGAGAGTTAGCTCTCTTTTTTTCTCTCTCTTCCCCTCTGTAATTCCTCCCGATTAACCCACACGTAAACACGCGCACACACACACACACACACGCACACACACACACACACACACACACACACACACACACACACACACACACCCCTCTGGTGAGCAAATCATTTACAGTTAACTACAGCTGTGTGTGATCATTTTTGTACATGTGTTATGATAACAGCTGGCTGTGACTGTCATTTCCTTCATTGTTCCTTTAATGTTACATGTTTCATAAATATTTACATTCTAAAGTGAAAATGTTTTTTTTTTAGATTGTTTTAATGTTTGATTATTGGTCCCTGATTCCAGAGTGGTGCCCTGTAATTATAAATTTGTATGAATAATTGTTTTATTTTAGAAAATTATTGTTAGTAATTATTAATTGACAATGACCAAACCTGTCCTGCCAGTGTACCAACACAGGTCTCTGTAAGATTCAGCCTAGCTTCAGAAATTTTAGGGGTGGGGGTTTGGGCTTTAGGATAATTTTTTTCTTTCTGTCGTTAGGGTAGTGCTTGTTAATCATCCTTGAAGAGCCGTCCTTTTCTTCTGCCAATATGTGTTACAGTGACATCTGTATTAGTATCATGAATTTAAGCATCAGTCAGTGGTCATGTCATATTTCACTGCATTACTCTCTTTTTGCCTCTTTATGCCTGCCAGTTCCCATCATTCCCAGCTACCTGTACAACCTAGATGAGTCAACAGACGTGGTGTTGAAGAACAACACTCCGTCCCAGCAGAGTCCTCCAGGAGCCTTCCACAACATCGTGTCCTTATACGACAACACTGTGAGGTCTTTGGTCTCCAACACCACAGCCATGTCTACTGACCTGGTCCCTATAGTCCCCACTGCTACAGAAGTGCCACAGAACTCGTCTGACTGTCCCCAGTCCAACAGCAAGCTGCTCAATGAGAATGTCAAAGTGGGAATGCTGTTTGCCTCCAAGGCTACCATACAGCTGATTACCAACCCCTTCATAGGGCCACTCACAAACAGGTAGAGTTTTCATCATCTCTTTTTTTGTTTCTGTGTGGAGGCTGATTTATGTTGCTGGGGGAATTAGCTGGTTAATGGTCTTTACAGGGAACCTAGAACATTATTGTTGCTGATGTAATAGCAGCCTGGAAATTCACACAACTAAGTAAAGGAAATCAGAACCCACGTAGTTGTTACATAATGAATGGAAATTCTGCATTTTACTAGCCATTTTATTATAGCAAATGAATTTGTTTCAATTCTCATTAAGTCACAAACTATGCACAGAGAACAAAATGAGGATAGGTCAGGAGGTGAAACCAAAGATTTCAGGGGAATTGTGGAGTAATGTCCAGCGTATGTTCCCTTCTTTTCTAAAAATAGTATAGTGTGGCCAAGGCATAACGAGCCAGATATTTTTTGTAGATGTTGGTGGAGACCACACCAGAAATAAATGAAGAATTAATTTTTGACTTTTGTTCGTAAAGTGAAGTGAAGACAACTCCAAATGAAAGCAAACATGCTTTGTATCTACCAGATATGTTATTGCTTGCAAACTGTTTGCCACAACAGCTTTATAAGTTACATATGTATGACAGCTGCTGTGTTTTCAGTTTCTTCCACTGCAAAAATGCATTAATACAGCCTTAATGTGCTTTCAAATTCACAGAGCATCAGTCAAATTAATTTGACTAGCTTTACACCACTATTCAAACAAAGACAGAAGTCTAACACACTCAATTTGTAAGTAATCTTAGTGAAGTGCTGTCAGAAAATGTAACCTTGCCAGCAAAGAGTAGAGCTTTTATGAAAGTCATACATCTGATTCTTATCCAATTAACTGAAGAAGTCTAAACAATCATGTATTTTGGAAAATTATCGACATGTAAAGAACCTGACTTTTCAGCTTTCTGGTTTTGAAATTTACTTCACAAAGTGACAGATGTAGCAGATACCACGACCATGCAGTATGTAACTTTAGTTTTTAGGTCAATTCAATCCATGTGGGGAGTAATTGCAATGATAGTCTTTTCTAATTTTTGATAAAACTCCAAAAACATTGTAGAGTAAATAATTACATTTAAAGCAGACTGACAGATAAATTGTATGACAGGTTTCCTTTAAGGCAACAAAGGCTTCCTGTAAATCAAGGCCCAAAATTGTCATTCAAATTTTCTCTTGTGTTTGGAAAGCCAGCCAGACGTCAATACAGAATAACATTTATGGTCTTATCTAAGGCAACAGCCACCACAAATTGAAGCAGAAGATCAGCAACAGACTCCATTTTCATGTTCTTGGAGGAAATCAAATGCTGCATATGGTAAACATGTCAGTGTAATGCAGTTTTGAGGGTGTAATGTAATGTCTGCTACAGCAGATGTAATACAACTGAATCAAACCGAGCGGAATTCCTGATTATGTGCTTTTGTACGTTTGTGTGTGTGTGCATGTCTTTCTTTTGCATGGGTAGCTGTACTATGTATGAGTAACTGAGCTTAACATATGTGAGTGTTGCTGGATGTGACCTTTTGTCAATCAACAAAATGCCTCAAAAATAAACTCGTCTTTAAGCCTTAAAGGGACAGTTCACCCCAAAATCAAAGTTACAAATGTCTTACTCTTACCTGCTTTTTAACCATCTAGATTGTTTTGGTGTGTTACCGAGGTCTGGCTGTAAAGATGTCGGCCTTCTCCTGACTATACTGGCGCTAGATGCTTGTGTTGCTGGCTGGACTTAAATGAGTAGCCACCTGTTTTGGCAGCAGCCAGTGTTCTATTTTAGATTAAGAACTCACACAGCCCTAAATCTTAAAAGGTGTAAATGACATTTGGCATAAATACACCAGTGTATCAAAGATTATACTTTTTTTTGTTTTTCAGTTTTCATCCAGAGGGTTGTTTTTTGTACACACTATGCTATGATAAAAGACAAATTAATGCAATTTTTCTTTCAGATCATGCTAAAATTGATTTACCTATTAAAACTTTATCTCCAAGCACTGGAAATTTGATACTTCCGTACTTAAAGCAGAAATAGAGTTTCTACAGCTAGGGTACATTCAGAATAAATCTGGTAGTGCGGCAAAACTGCAGGTTTGTGCAGCGGTGTAAGGTTGTCACTCCATGGTCCGTGTGTGTGATGTGTTGCAAACTGCCGCTGATCAGTTTGCCCAAAGGAGAAGCTGTTATGTTGTAATGCTACTACCATGCTGGTCCTAATGCTGGTGGTTGTTTGTTCTCATCGACAGATTAAGAATCACAGTAAAAGAACCACGATGCGAGGCATATCATTATTATATGTTTTAAACTGGGGCACAAAACCAAACCGAGTGATGACAAGTAAAACATCATGCTACAGAGAGAAATGTCCATTGTGTTTCCTTTGTAGCACGTTAGCCATGCTAAATAACATGCCCAGCTACTGACCTGTTGTGATCTGCATCCATGCCTCTGCCACAGTAGGTGTAGCATGCCGGTCCTACAGTGATCGTCAGCATCCACTGATGTTTTAAACTGGTGCTCAATGTCAAACTAAGTGAATACTGAGTGGTCTCAGTCATTCGTGTGCCATTTTTCCACTAGCGCTTTTGACCGCGTCAATTCAAACTGAGCCGCGCTGATTTGCTTTTCAATCACCAGTTTTACTGCGCTGAGTTGAGCCAAAGCTGCGCTGCCGATGGAGCTGCTCTGGAGTAGGGCCAAGTTGTGGCTGCCCTGCCTTCAAGCGGGCAGCGGTGAAACTTTGTGACTACAGCCACCAGCCTCCCAGTCAGTGTGTTCAGCCCGCAGTCCTTTTGTAGCTTCTGAATCTTTTCTCTTCTTTCTCGTCCTGTTTGTACTGTCAGACATCTGCATTGTTTAACTGTTTCATCGTGTTCACTTTCAGCTGCTTTGGGAGTCCTGTTTACTGTTTAGTTACTGCTGGTGAAAACACGTTTCCTGTTAAAGTAAATGAAACGTGCTTGCAACTGAATTAGTGGAGCCACTTCGCAGGGTTTTTCCTGCATATTAATTTTTTGAGGTGGATGCCACTGCTGATTTCCAGGCCGGCACCACTTAAAATGTTCAATGTTGGCAAAAAAGCAATATAATCATTCCACATCTTCACAGTTTTTTAACATGCAATGACCGCAGTTGTCCATCTTGGTGCTGTCACTGTGCCTGACTATGTCTGCATCCCAGAATGGAAGCAGATGACGAAAATAAACCTACATTTTCCTCAAAGAAATGTCCTCTGGTCCAAAGAGCTTTCGGTGTCAGGTGGTGTCCTGATATGTTAACAGGTGCAGTGGTGGACTGGCCATCTGGCATGCTGGGACAAATCCTGGTGGGCCGCTATACAGTATTGTTGAGCCAGTCAGACACTTTTGCTTACACCGGCCCATTTTAACTTTTTACTGGACCTAGCACTTTATTGATTATTATCGTCATATAACCAGGTTAAAAGCTCTCTTTCTGGTTGACTAAGACCAGAAAGAGAGCACACATCACACCGATTTTAAAGGTCCCATATTATACTGTTTTTCATCAATTTCACACAGCTGTCAGAGGTCCAACAACACTATATTCGAAATGTGTTGCCCCAAACCCATCCGTGGTCCTGAATTTCAGCTGTCTAAAAGTGGCTCTGCTGAGCTCTACTGAGAGCAGGCTGTTTCTGTGCCTGCACCTTTAAATGCTAATGAGCTCCGTCTGTCATCGGCTGCCCTGCCTGCTACACGCCCCTCTCAGGGAGACGACGCTGCTTACGCTAGCGGTAGCATGCATTAATGTTTGGATGTATCGCTGTGGCTCGCTGAAATGCTGTCGTTCAACCATACCAGTTTGACCCAGAATCGGACCCAGAAGGAGAGGCTCCTGAAGAAATACGGACATTACATGAGAGACTCCCCAACACAGCCACCCGGCTCCCATCCCCCACTGACCTGTAACAGGTAACATCTAAACACAGCTAGCGAAAGCTGTGTTTGTCTCCAACACAGTCTCCAGACTCTTGTCCCTGTCTCCAGTCTGCACATGTTTCCAGACTTTTACTGTGACAACCAAGCTCCCTCGTAATATTATTAACATTAAACTAGCTTCAAACTGCATTGCATAGCAGGCCGAAGCGGAGCTAACTAGTTAGCCAGTTTCAAGCTGACTTCACCATACTCGTCGGCAGCTGTAAATACTATCAGAACGTGGCGACACTTACCTGTGGCTCGGGTGCAGCTGCTGGGTCCCGTATGGTTGGGACTGATCCTTTTCCGATGGTCAGTGTCGAGGCAAAGCCAGCTTTGTACTGACCCTCGTTACTGAAGCAGTCCGATGTGAAGTGGTTAGCACACACAAACAGACTTACAGGAACCGTAGCCGGCACGCTGTCGTTAAAAATGAAACGCAACCACTGTCTCTTGTGTTCTTCTGTAGCTGGGACAGAATATAGGCACTTATAGGACTTTTACAACCAACAACAGAGTCATTTGCGTGTCTAGCTCTGAGCGACGACACACCGAACTTCACCTCCGGGATGAACGACCCCCTCTCGATATCTCCTATCATCGCGCAGAGGAGGCCGGCTTATGAAAACCTCTCCTGTCCTTACGTAACGCCAGGAGCTGAATTTGAACAGCCTGTAGGAGCGCCGTTTTATTAGTGGGTGGGCTGCAGAGACTATGCAGGACTCGTTTGCTCTCCTCATTCTGGGAGTTGGTAGGCTCAGGGAGGACCAGATTATATATGTAGAGACCAGAGAAAACCTGTTTTTCATAATATGGGACCCTTAAAGTCTCTGCACTGGCTACCTGTCTGCTTCATGATTGATTTTAAAGGGACACTGTGGAATTATTTCTCCCATCTAGTGGTTAAATTTGATTTTGCATTCAAACGAATACTGCTCTCTAGCGCCTCGCGTTTTCAAATGTGCGTTGCAGCCTGTTGGAACTACGGCAGGCGGGATGTGTCAAGATTCAAGAAGCTCTGACAGCAACATGTCTTCAAACAGCACTTCATCAAGTTTAGTTTCGGGTGATGAGGTACGTTATTTCAAACAGACTTCAAACTGCAGCTGACGAGCGCGTCTGGCTAAGCTCCTTCTCCGTTCCACAGTCACGCTGGCTCTGAGTGAAAACGCCTTTAGCCTTATCTGTACCACGTAGAGCTTTTTGTCCCTCTCACCAGCTCATCGTTTTTTATAGAGCGGAAGGACATGGAAGCCTCCGTAGAGCTCGCCCGTCCTATGGAAATACAGAGAAGTGATTCTTCCCTCAGGAGGAGAAGTGAGATTGTTGGCAGAGATCATTTTACACCAATGAGGACTTATTTATGAATGAAGATGCTGATTTGAGGTAATAAATTACTTAAAACACTACGCAGTGTCCCTTTAAGATCCTTTTATTAGTTTTTAAAGCTCTTAATGGCCTTGGCCCAACTTACTTATCAGATTTGCTTTTATCGTATGAACCCTCCAGAACCCTCAGGTCCTCTGGTCACGGCTTTTTAACTCTTCCAAAAGTGAGAACAAGAACTCACGGTGAGGCCGCATTTCAATACCACGGTCTGCGTTTGTGGAACAGCCTCCCAGAGGACCTGAGGGCACTGGAGAGTGTTGATACTTTTAAGAGCAACCTTAAGACCTTCCTTTTTAAGCTGGCTTTTAGCTGAATTCTATTTATTTATTGGTTTTTATTCTGCTTAAACCTGGTTTTATCTATTTACTTACTATTCTTTTATATATTTTAATTATTTTGTTTTATCTTGTTTTACTTTATTTATGATTTACTTATTCATTTTAGTGATTAAAGAGGAGTTTTAGACTTTTAACCTCTTTTAGTATTTTTTCATTCTTAGTTATAGAGTTTTATTATTTTAGCTTTATTTTAATGCCTCTAGTGTCTCCTCAGTGAAATACATCAATGATAGCGTTTCCTCAGTTCCGCAATACCTGTCGTTATCCCCTGTTTTATTTATTACTATTTATTTATTTTATTATTACTCACTCTTTTATTTTACTTATTGTTTTAAGTAGCCTGATATATTTGTGTGTAAATGCGTGTGTGTGTGTGTGTGTGCGCGAGTGGTCGTTGTTTTAATTGTTGCTGTTTTAATTCTGTAAAGCACTTTGTACTACATTACGATGTATGAAAAGCGCTCTATAAATCAAGTCTGATTGATTGATTGATTGATTGATTGATTGATTGATCAAGTCGCAACAGCTTGGCTGGTAAAGTTATTACCTTGTTAGTCTGTCCGTGTGCCGAAATGTGTGTGTGTGTGTGTGTGTGTGTGTGTGTGTGTGTGTGTGTGTGTGTGTGTGTGTGTGTGTGTGTGTGTGTGTGTGTGTGTGTGTGTGTGTGTGTGTGTGTGTGTGTGTGTGTGTGTATGTGTATGTGTGTGTGTGTGTGTGTGTGTGTGTGTGTGTGTGTGTGTGTGTGTGTGTGTGTGTGTGTGTGTGTAGCCTCATGTCAAGATCTGGTCCTGGAAACACCTGCTGTAACAGGAACTAACACAGAATTGGTTTGGAGTATTTTACCGAGTGTTTCTCTCTGTCAGTTTTGTCAACGTGAAAATGGCAAAACTGTGAAAGATGCAGTCACATTTTTTTTAAAGTGTGAGGTTGAGATCAGAGTGAAGGCTGAGCTCAAAGATAGGTGATAGGTGTGGTCTGAACAAGCGGCAGTTAGAGGGGTAAGAAATAAGGAAAGGGCCAGGCCCCCCCACTTTGTGCCCTTTGCCTACATTTGTTCAAAGTTGCGAATGACTGTACAGCACAGTCTCACAGCAAAGCCCGGGTCAGACCAAGGATCTGCTGGTCTGCAATGTTCTGAAAGACTAGATGAGACATTGTACCATCTCTAAGGCAACAACTGCACTTCCGTTCAACCTGCCGGCTTTTCAGGCTTTTTTGTATAGCTGGATACTATCTACAGTTGCATTCCTAGTCAAAATGAACCAGTAAAAAAAAAAGTTAAACAAAAAAGGTGTGTGCTACTCAAAGCGAGTGTGTGGTTGAGAGAATAAAAGAGAGCGAGTGGTGTAGAGTGGTTGTGAATGTAAGTGGAGGAAAAACAGTGAAGTCAGTTTAACAGTAGGCTAAATTAAACTTTAAGGTATTTGTCATACAGTCACAGCTCTTTCTCAGAAAAAATTATGAGATGATTTTCTCTTTCCTCTGTCCAAACTGCCAATTCAACCAGCTGACAGTTTGTCACAGGCTTAACCAGCTGATTTTGCTACGAGGCATTACATACATTACATTCTAATGTTGAGACAGGCCAGTTCACACCACTGCGTCTGTCTTTTACGATCTTCTGAAACTGTTCTGTCTTGTCACAAATCCTTACATATATGTATGAGTTGCAGTAACAGCTGGGGGCATAATGATTGGAGCAGAGGACAGGTGGATCATTCATTGGACTTTGGTGTGGGGTTCAAGTCCTTTGTGAACCAAATAGTGAATGGTGACTTTTTTAAGGCTATAGTTAATTTAAGGAAAACCATGATACTTCCAATCCCAAAGGTTTATGTTTAAGGATCAGTATCAGATTCAAGAACAAGATCATCATTTAAACAGTTATTTGGGGTAAAATGTCATAGATTCACCAGGGACACAGTAGGAAGGAACTACACTATCACCAGGATCTCATAGTGGAACTAAATGTTACACCTCATTTAGAAAATCTGAAAACTATACCCCTCTTATTCTTGAGATTAGACTGGATATGTGTAAATGCTCCATTTCGTAACCTTTACATTTTAATACATTTCATAAAAATTAATGTTCTCCCAATATTTACCGTTGTTTGTGTTCCCGTGTTAATTATCGACAGCCTTTTTAAAATCTCTGAACTAAGATATTTCTAAATCTCCAGTTCTCTTTCTGGTCAGCTCAATTACAAAGTTTGGAGTCATGGTTGGGGAACAAGGACTCACTGTGGGTCCAGATGGAAGCCAAACTCTTTGCCTTTGCCGTTTGATGCTTATATTTACAAGAAACTTCAATAACATAAAAAAACCATGGCTCATGGCTTGGAAGGATTGTAATAAAAATCGTTCCCACATGTTGCATTTTCATGTACACTATTCATTGATTTGAGAGCAGAATATGGCATTCCTAACACTTTTTAAAAAAACTAACAAATTCAGAATGTTGTGTGTTCAGTGGACAATCTCGAGTAGGGGGATATTTAAGGTCCTGTGTGTAAAAGCTAGTGGCATCTACAGTTACAGATGCCTCGATTTTCCCCTCCCATCCGACTGCCAGCCGGTTCCCAGCCACTGGGAGTCACTTTTATCCAACTACATTTACTTTTAAGCTTTAGTTAGTTTAGTAAGTGTTAGCTCTACTGGTTACTTTACTAAATTGATATTTTATATCAGTAATCTAGGGTTGTAGCTAGGTTATATTATTATATGTTAAGCCACCCAGCAGTATATACAGTTTTTAAAATGAGTTCATCCTTTTCACCTACTGCACCCTAAAGTTATGAACACATTGATGCATCAATGGTTAAAATTCAAGAATATACTATTTGTATGTTATTCTGATATGGACCACTTATTTATTCAATCATGAAAACTTAGACCATGTGTTTATTTAGTTTGTTTAAGCAGATGAAATTAGTCAATGAAGATCTTTCTCTTCTGATTAAAATGTCTCTTGCTGAGGCACCCCAGTAGCTCAGTTGTAGAGCGTGCAAACCATACAGACCCCCTGCAGAGGCCCATGGTTCAAGCCAACCCGTGGTGTCATCACCCTGCCTCCCATCATCCTCCAAGGCGCCCGCCACCAAGAAGTGAGACATTTCTCCCCCCACTGACTTGTTTGACAGTTTCATCAGAGTTTAGCCTCCGTTTTCATCGTACATAAACAAAATAGTGGAGACTTCTGATTCACAAGTTCTCTATTTTAGCTAAGCGATACACGAAAAATGTTCCTCATAGCATGTTAGGGGATGAATAGGCAGTAACCCTTTTCACACAGACGCCACATTATCTCCGCAGCGGAGGTTCGCCATTTCTCCGCCGTTGTTTGTTCACAGAGAACCAAGCAGCTCCGGCATAAAGACGCACCAGTGTGTCAATTCATACAGCACGCCAGCGCTGCGGCTCCTAAAGAGGTGTGACGGTACACGTCATGATGATGACGACATCTGTGGTTTTTTCCCAACGCGTTTCCCCAGGTGTCCCCCTGTTAATCTGAACATGTACCCACTGACTGCTGTTATAACGTGTTGTGATTGAGATCCTGACCCAGCAAACATCCTGGAAAGTGACAAAGATACGTTTGTCACTTTTTTACAATTACATAATTGCCATCAGTAAACAGGACGCTGTCTGACTCGAGGGGGGGGAGGCTGTATTCTAGGGGAAAGAGTCGGTAGGACAGACAGGAGGACAGACAGGAGGACAGACGCTTCTCCACGTATAACTGCGGTATTTTTTTCCTCATACAAGTTGCCAAAGACCCTTCCAGTTACGACATAACTGTAGTTTGGTCCTGTAACATTTCTCTTTCTTTTGTTGAGTGAAGGATCTGTTCAGTTATCACACTGTGAACACCATCAGATCGACACGCCCCCGCTCTGCGCCGCCAGCTTATCCATTCACACAGGTTCGGTTCGCCTCTGCTGCGCCTCTGATAATACCACCGGAGGCGAATCAGAGGCGCAGCAAAATTTCGCCCCTCGCCACATCTGAAACTTTCAGACAGAGGAGAATTGGCGCAGGATCCCCGCACTCAAAGGGCAGTGTGAACGGGGCTAGTGTAGTAACAGATTCTTGTTTTATGTGTTATCAGCACAGCCAGGTTTAGACAGTTTGTCTGAGTTATTGGAGTTTAGCGAGCGTGTGCGGCTCTCGCTCTCGAGATCTGTCTGAGCTCTTTGCATCCGTGGAAGGACACCGGCAAAATGTCAGACAAAGTTCTCTAGTTGATTCAACAGCCCTGCAGTGGCCAGATGAGCGTGGGGGCTGGGAGACCTGTTGGGATGTCCATTGAATAAGAACAAAGAGATGCACTTTCATGATAATGATGTGTTTGGTCTCTGTCACCTCCCAAGATAAGCAAAGGAAGTTTGTGAACACACTTCCATAAACTGATTGCCTCTCTTTTATCATTCACCACTGTGTGAGGAATTCTGATAAGAATATCTGAATATGATACAGTGCAATGACAATCGTTTCTGCTGAAGATGTGTCCGAGAGCGTAATAGTTCATGCGTCCTGTAACCACCCACACCCAGTGAAATATTCAAACCAAATACTTCAAATACAAATATGATCACCAACAGAGCGTATTTAAAGATTGTCTGCCATGTCATGAGGTCATCAATATTATGCTACAGCTTTTTGTTTTTCAACAGTACTGCATGGAAGTGAAAGTAATATGGCCGCGGAATTAATGATTGACCAACAACGAGACAATATAACTTATATAAAATTAATTTCTCATGCTGTCAGATTAGTGTTCGACCACGCTGTCAGTTGTGTGCAGAAACCCCAGAGCAAACTGAGTTTTGCCACAGTGACACTGTTGTTTTTGGGATTAAACTCATATTGAAGCAGATTTATTTTTGTGAATTTTTAACACTATGGAGTTACTTCACATGGAAACTATTATTCTACAGCAGGTATTTTAGTTATAACAACCTTGTTTACCCTTTCAAAACCAACACTTTCACTGTGGCAAAAAAAAAAAACAAAGAAAATGTTGCTCTCGGATTTCCACACGCACCTGACGGGAGGGTCTAGCAGTAACCAGCATGACAAATCACATTGATATTACTGTACTAACATACAAGGAAATGGCTCTTCCACTGTAATAGTTTGTCCCAGCACCACTGAATATGAAGTCAACCACTGAGACGATGAAACGTGCAGTTTGTTTCCTTCCTGTTAAATCATTCATTCCCCAGCCACAGTACTTCACTTCCATGCAGTACTGTTGAAAAAGCAAAAGCTGACGCATCATGTTGATGACCTCATGATGTGGGAGCCTAATAATGGTTAAATATGCTCTGTGTGGAAATCACACTCTCACACACATCAGATACTGTATGCCTATGATACAGTAAGAACAGCTGACTTTGCGCTGAAGTAAAGCTTCAGCTTCCATCATCACTGCTCCGCTCGGTGGACAGATAAACCACTGAAACTGGTTTCCACACATAGCACTTTGGGGAGTTACGATTCGCCCTGCGTTCACTACGTCATCGTGGGGGATCTCATTCTAGTCACGGACTCTTCCAGGTCCGAGCATGGACCTGTCACAGAATGGTTCGGTCCCTGTGCTGGAGAAACGGGAAGTTTTAAGAGGCTTCATCTGTAGCAGAACAGACTGGGTAGAAATGGAATATGATATTCCTAAATATGTTTAAATTGGTGTATAATCACCTGAAACTAAGAGTTGTGTTTCCATTACCCTAGAATGAGCTGTTTATATCTACATAGGGAGCAGGTCTTAGGTCGCCATGTTTCTACAGTAGCCCAGAATGGACATACCTGGCGCTAGTTAGGGCCTTTCTCATTTTTTATGGCCACCAGAAATGACCGGATTGAAAGAGGAAGACGAGGAAGAGCAAGTGGCTGCAATTTTCTGCCAAACAATTTGTATTGTGAGAAGTTTAAACCACAATCTGAAAGGATGGCAAGTCAAACTTATTTTGTGCAAGAAAAATCACAGGAGCACGAAAATCGTAGAAGAAACGAAAACTCCAAGACGCTACATGCTGTCCAACAGCAAGCAGGACATTTTGGTATCAAAGATTACAACTGACTGTGTGTGTGTCATTTTATTTATAATATAAGAGAGTGAGTGAGTGAGTGAGTGAGTGAGTGAGTGAGTGAGTGAGTGAGTGAGTGAGTGAGTGAGTGAGTGAGTGAGTGAGTGAGTGAGAGAGAGAGAGAGAGAGAGAGTTCTAGAATATATCAGAATTATACATCAGAATTTTGGATAAATTAACTTCACAAACCATAACTTTAAGAATAATAGAACAGAATGTGATAAATGTTGGGAGAGAGAAGTGTAAACGCTCCAACATCACTGGCTCTCACTACAAAGCCTGTATTTACTGTCTCAGAAGGGCACTCAGATATGCTGTAATTGAGGCAAAGAACGTAGTCCCATTACTGGTTCTTAGTCACCTTCTCTCCTGACAGAGGACAATACAAGGCAAGTCAAGCATGTCAGGCGAGGGAATACAACAGCGCTGATGTGCACAGCAGCTTTCAGCTTTTTAATGACAAAAGATGTTGTAATCCTCCTCCAGTGTGATGGTTACAATTTCAGGCCAACAACTGTAACTGGCAAGAATGTGTCTGTCACACCAGAGAACACAAGGATGCAGACACAGGTGCAGCTCAGTCATTCTGATGCAAACAAATGGCTTATAGGAGGGTTAGGCCAGCAAGGGTCAAAACCAGGAAAGCAGTCCAGCACAAACGTATCCAAGGGAGAAGACATTAAAGTTTATGCCATATTGAGTTTATGAACAGATACGGTGTAAGGGACTGTGTATGGACCCAGCTGCAGGATGCGGGAAACCAGGAATAGTTGATATGCAGTTTTAACGACCAGCTTCAACAGGAATAAAGCAAGAAGATCATAATAACAGTAATGTCTCTATGCAAAGTCTCTTGAGGGGATGCTGATAAAGCAGGCTGAATCAGGCAGGGATCCGCTGAGTGCGTCGTAGAATTAGCCCAAATAAACTTGCAAATCAGTACAACAAAGGCTACAGTACCAGACAGAGGTGAGCAGGCGTGAAGGCAGAAGCCAGAAGATGGATAGTCACACTGTGCACAAACACAATAGCAAGCATGGCGACATAGAGAGTGTCTGAGCCACAGGAAGCCACAGGACTGGAGAACTCACTCCGTATCGTGGTGGTGGAAAGGGTTCGCCAGGCAGCCACAGGCAAAACAGTATAAAAACCTCCTGTGGACAAGTGTTGTGAATTAGAACACGCGCTAAAACACTAAAACAATGCATCTGGTTTGTCCAATGTAATTGTGATGTCCACATCAAATAAACAATAAAATACATAAATAAGATATTCAAAGAAGTAGCTGAAAATCTCAAAGCCGGGGCCAGAAAGCAGGTGAGTTTAACAGGGAACAGACGAGACGGGTTGGTCAGAGGCAGGCAGGGTTGGCAGCAGGAAATCAGTCTGGAGGGAAGTGCTTGAGAGTCTTGTATAAGACGGGGAGAACAGTCTAGTCTGTGAGGCTGGGGCAGGTATACTGGGCTGATTGGTGATGAGGAGCAGCTGAGAGAACAGGTGAGAGGAGTTAGCTGATTAGGTGAGAATGGTTGGTGACAGGGCAGGCAGAGGTGAGCAGATGACCAACTGTGCCAGCTGTGACATAAGGTTCAGGGACACAAAGAACCAACATCACTGGGAGAAATAAACACGAGAAAATTGTGAGAGCACTTGACAGAAAAGGTTCTAAAGGTGGAAAAGAATAGAATAGAACTGAATAGAATAGAATAGAATATGCCTTTATTGTCACTATACACATGTACAATGAAATTGTGAACATCTGGGGTACATCCCAGTTCTCATTAACTGCATCCACATTTCCCTCATTTCTATCTTTTCCTTGTGTCTTAGTCCCGCCCATCGACATGTTTTAAGAAAAAAGAGACGTCCTGTGTCATGTGAACCAACATGTGTTTCTGAAGACAATTAGTTGTCATGAATCTGTCTGCATGTGCACTGTGCTAATACTCACAGAGGCACACAGTTGTCAAAGCTCAGCATTGTTTTATCTCTGTAGCCTGTTAACTGTTGTTTAATAACCACCTGCATATGAATAAGCTGCACTCTGTGTACTGTGTCCTGCTCTGAGGCATAGAAACCGTTCCTTCTGGCAGAAGGCCTCTATATTATGTAGTTCTGTAATTTTGATTGTGAATTTGGTATTTAATAACCCAGAACATGATTCTGATGTCTTTCAAACACTGAAAATTGTGTATTAGTCCAGCACTTATGCAACATATCAAAAATGACACTCAGGATTTTTCAGTCTGTCATGTGACTGAATGGAAACGACGATACATTATTTAATATTGTTTCTTGCTGACAGACTCTCCCCGGTCAGCATTTTCTCATTGAAAAGACAGATGAAAAGCATTGGGCCTCATTCACGAACCGTTCTTAAGAACAAATTTGTTCTTAAGTCCTACTTACGAAGATTTTACGAAGATTGTGGCATTCATGATTTTTTTTCTTATCCAGGATTTTTCTTAGGTAAGAACAAATCCTACAAATGTATTTATTTATTCATTTCATTTTTTTTTCATTTTTCATTTTAATTAAATTAAATGTGCCAACGCTTTAACATGAATCAAGTAAATTGGAAATCATGTCGTCAATTAGTGATACCACCCTATTTATAGGTGGCATTTCTCCATCCACGGAATTCTCATTAATTTCTTTAAGTGTTTGTGATATGGTTCCCAGTGTTGAGGCAATCTTCTCCAGCGTCTCCGCTGTCCGTTCCTCATTGTGTAGTACTGCGTCTGAGATCAGGCGTGGTCGTGGAGAGGCACGGGCGCGAGTTCGTGTGGATGTGCTGCTGCAGGAGAGCTCTGTCCGTTCTGGTTCTGTTGCAAGTTGGCTCTGCGGGACTTCATCTGTGATAAAAAAATAAAAATAAAATAAAATAAAGCCAAGGTTGCAACCCCTCAGTCCAATACTAAAGACATATTTTGAGCGTACACACTATGGTAAACTCCTGCCTTACAGGGCACACGTTTAATATATATATATATATATATATATATATATATATATATATATATATATATATATATATATATATATATATATATATAAGGTATTATTCCAGAAAATAAATAAATCACCTTCCGATTCCTCTGGAGTAGCAGCGGCACAGGGAGCGGGTGACAGCGTTGCATCGGGGCCAGGTCTGTGTCCAGAGACTCAGTTGATGGTACTCCTAAAAAGTAAGGTGGGAAAATTTAATCAATTAAATAAGTTACATTATAGTGATTTTGATTTTTCCCATATAGCCTACCTGAGAGTGCCGTCTCCCCGATGATGGCCCCGATGCGCTGGTCCAACTCAGACATGGGTGTCGTGTCTGCTGTCCCCCTCCAGTCTGTTGCATCTCCCGACGGAATTTTGCTATATTTCTTTTTGTTTCGCATTTAAGGTCGAACCATTTCTTTTTTACCTCCTCTATTGTGCGTCCCTCTCCCGACACTGCATCCACTGCAGCCTAACTGCCTCCCAGGCCTCCTTTTTGTTTGTGTTGGTGCAACCTGCACTAAGGCTGCTAAATATCATTTTCTTCCTCCGAGTGATCTCCTGCAGCAGAACTCCTAGTTCTGAACTGCTAAAGTTTTTTTTTTCTTTTTACCTGTGCTCCAACGGATTTACACTTTGCTTTAGGCATTCTGTTGCTGTTTCCTCTGTGTGGCGTCTACACACGGCCCTGCAGTCCTTTTTATGGGCATTAATGGGCGGTTACCTATGCTAATCTTATGTTAATTAGACTCACCTGGCACGTGCGCTCAATTTACGAGGAGATGGCATTCATCAATTTAAGAACACGGCTGCGAACAATTCAGCGGCTTAAGAACACGTTGATGAATCTGACGTAGGGTCTTCTTAGAAATCTTCTTAAGAAGGACTTAAGAAAGAATCTAAGAAGATTCTTAAGAAGATATTGGTGAATGAGGCCCATTGTTTGTGGTTCTTTTGTTTTTCAGACAAACAATTTACACAGATTTTTAACCAAATGGTGAAACACTTCTAGTGGTGTTGTGGTTAACGAGATCAGTACGATCAGTGGCAGCATCCAATCAATAACCGATATCTGATAATGTTGGGCAGTAAAAAGACTTCTGTGAAGGCTGCTCTCCTGTATCCTCGCTCATCACTCCTCAGAGATCGCTCCTCGATTCTCCTTCCTTGCGTCTCTGAGCAGAAGTAGGAGCTTTGGGTCAGCGTGTAAAATGGTGGACCAGAATGACTTCCCCTTCAAGTGAGAATCGAGGAAATATCAAATAAGTGGCTTTAGACGTACCCTACGATTACCTGGCAAACTGAGAATGTTGCATGAAAAAAACAGTCACACCTGGAAGGGAACAGGTGAAACTAATCAGGAAGTACAACAGTGTCATGCAAGTGCTTCTGTTCTATGCAGTATGCAAACTTTTCTCATGTTGGCTTACAGTCCTTGATTTCGTAACGCAACAGTTGCATCTTTTTCCTGCGTTCTCCATACCTGTCCTAATATATTCAAACTGACAACGGATTTAACTGATTTTATACTTTGTGCATAAGCATCTCATTATCCCCCTTCTCTGGCTGAAGAATTTATCATTTAAATAATCTGCAGTGCTTTCAGTTTACAACTTTTATTTAGACCTCACAGCTTTAGAAGACAATATGCTGAAAATAATACATTTCAACAGAATCAAGCCATTTTTTCATGTATATTTGTGTGGACATCTTTAATTTAATGATACTGTATAAATGCATAATGTTCGCACTGTGTCTGCCTCTTTTTGTCCCTTTAGAATAGGATACCAGCTTCCCATATTCGCTGGCTTCTGTATCATGTTCCTCTCTACTATCAGTAAGTTCAGCCAACATGTCTTCATTATCACAAAATTGGAATGCTTGTATAATGCCTGATGTCTCTTTTTTCTATATTTCTGTTGTTCTCACTCTCGTGAAGTGTTCGCCTTCTCGTCAAGCTACGCTCTGCTGTTTCTGGCCAGATCACTTCAAGGTGTAGGCTCCTCCTGCTCATCTGTGGCCGGTAAGCCTCCTTCTCCCTGTTGTGATGCAATGCTCATATCCAGCCAGTCTATTCAACCATCCACTATTCAGTTTATCTGAATACATCTGAGTCTAAATGAGTATTAGATCTTGTTTTACATATTCGCCTCTAAACTTAGATTGGTGCTGCATTTTGAGTTATTTGTACCTGAAATGTAAGGTGAAGAGTGGGGGGGTCCCAGGAGGGAGGCAAGTCGCTTTCTTTGATGGCACACAAGTATTAAAGAAAAGAACTACATGCATGGTGTTTCTGATTCCTCTTCACACAGGACTTTTAACAGTTGGCAGAGGTGATGTTCACATGTTTTACTATGGTTTGCTGGAGATTTGGAGCTGCATCATTCCACACAGATATTAATTCTAAAATGGTAATTTAAAAAACTTTCATTAAAGCTGTTTGCCAACTTAATTTACTTGGACCTAGTGACATACAGTATACGTATGTAATAACCTGATTAATTAAAATCAGTTATTTGTTATTTTTGCCCTAAATATTTGGATTAATGTCAGTTAGTGATAAGTTACATCGAATTCAGTTAAGGGCAATAAGAATCTGATTTATTGCAAATGTTTGTGAGATTGATTTATTTATTTAAATATTCATGTGCTGCTCAGACAGTGTTAAAGTAATTTGGATACTATGTGTATTTTTCAAGAGGTTTCTAGGTGTTCAGTTCAGTTAAACCAAATTGTTATATTATTTTATAGCGTAATGACCTGGAAGGGGTTTATATCCTGTTTTGACCCTGAGTAAATCTCACGAGAGGTGTGTTTGTTTTTTGGGGAACAAAAGAGAGCGGGAAAGCAGAGCATGTGTGAGAGGAAGAAACAGACTAAAAGCCCAGTCTTTATGCTTATTTTGTATTTTGGACTGTTGAATTGAACTGTTGATTGATTTTGCGCTCTGTGTTAGTGTGTGAGTGGGACAGTTTCACGGCCAACAAGTGTTTAGACTGTGAAGTGAGAGTAGCAGGCTAGTTAGCCTGAGTTAGCTTCACTGTCGCACCAGAGCAGAGACGCAGGTCGCTTTTCGTCGTGCCAGTGTGGACGCGGGTGGATACTAGGGCTGCTCGATTATGGAAAAAATCATAATCACGATTATTTTGGTCAGTATTGAAATTAAATAATATTTAAACGATCATTTTTGAGTTTGGAAACATGATGCATTTATTAGCATTTCTCTCAAAAAAAAAAAACACTTTGTTTGTGTTTTATTTTGAAAAGTGACCGGATGTTATGTTGTTGTTTCGTTGCATGACTTCCTGTCTGCTATGTGCTAAATTCGGCTTACTGCTACGTCGTGGCTCAGATCCGCCAGAAATAGAAGTCCGTACCTCCTCTGGAGGGCTCTGGACTGCCGGAGCTGGACGGAGCCGACACGCTGCGCAGCGACCTGGTGGAAGTTAACACAGAGACTAAAGTGAAACCATCAGCTCTGCTGCCGTGGCCGAGCCGTAACGCAGCGGACCTGGTGGAAGTTAAAGGGATATACCAAGTTTAATCCATGGTCTAACACACCTTGATACCGAGTAAGACTCCCCCTCGAGAGGTCAAGTTAGCCGACCGCTAGCTTAGCTCGTTTTAGCAACCTCAGAAAAGACCGCACGAAAACAATACACTGCCGCTTACGCTTCCATTTAGAAACCGCCATCAAAAAGCCACAATTAATGGTGAGAACAGCAGCAAACTTCAGCAACAGTACATGTACAGTCCCAGCACACAGTACGAAGCATCAAACATCTGCTAGCTTTGCTGGATTTGTATTAAAAACACAGCTCAACTCACCCTCTCCTCCAGCAGCCTGCCTGTGTGGGGAAGCCCTGACGAGTCGATTACCGAG
This sequence comes from Lagodon rhomboides, assembly GCA_039737535.1. Classification (NCBI taxonomy): domain Eukaryota; kingdom Metazoa; phylum Chordata; class Actinopteri; order Spariformes; family Sparidae; genus Lagodon; species Lagodon rhomboides. The sequence goes on from CM077796.1 coordinate 2,063,659, forward strand.
TGCAGGAGATTTCCGCAGCTCAATGAGGAAAATGTCTGATTATTACTCCATAGAATGCTCAGTTCTTATTATCGAGAGCTGACAGGGAAAATAACGGAAGTAATGGAGTAATAATCATACATTTTCATCCTTCAGCTGCGGAAATCTACTGCACTCGGTAATCGACTCGTCAGGGCTTCCACACACAGGCAGGCTGCTGGAGGAGCGCGGTGAGTTGTGCTGTGTTTTCATTACAAATCTGGCTAAACTAGCAGATGTTTGATGCTTCGTACTGTGTGCTGGGGGTGTACATGTACTGTTGCTGAAGTTTGGTGCTGTTCTGAGCATTATTTGTGGCTTTTTGATGGCGTGATGTGTCTTTTCTGAGGTTGCTAAAACTAGCTAAGCTAGCGGTCAGCAAACTTGACCTCTCGAGGGGGAGTCTTACTCTGTGTCAGGGTGTGTTAGACCATGGATGAAATTTACACCGGAATATCCCTTTAACACAGAGACTAAAGTGAAACCATCAGCTCTGCTGCCGTGGCCGAGCCGTAACGCAGCGGACACGTTTCCAGTCAGCAGGGCTGCGTTGAATGCTTTGGGGGAGGGATTGAATTGCGCATGCGCGTCTCTTTCAGAAAATCTCTAGGCCTCCTGTACAACCAAAAATGCCAAATAAATCGTTTCAACTCAATTATATTAGTTTGGAGATCGTTTGACCCAAAAATCGAAATCGAAGGACAGGTTGAGGTCGAGGCTGGTGTTTCCTGCTGCTGTGCTGCTGCGGACGGGGTCAGGTCTGGCGGGAGTAACTTCTCTCATCACGGTAAGAGCTGTTTCTGGCTCTACACGAGGAGGTACTGCTGTTCTGGTTCTTCATGTGCTCCAACGTTAAGCACGCCAACAAAACGTAATGCAAGCTTGCTTAAAGATCGACTAAAACAAAGAGTACATGCAGGTCAATACGAATTAGAGACAATATATCTGTGTTTCATTTTATGTTTCATTTTCATATATTTTGAGGTGTGAGATTATTCCATCAAAAGAATATAAAGGTTAAAAGCTGAGATACTGTGTTGTGTTGTTTTCTTACTTTATGCCATATCATTCATGTGTTGTTGATAACAGGAATATCCCCTTAGCCTCATTATCAAAGTGAGAATCATTATTTAACCTTAGACACGTTATCATACATTGGGATGTTTCTTTCACCATTTTACCATATTTTTGGAGTTTAAAGGGGTTAATACTTTATTCAGTGCTGTATTAAAAGTCATCGTAACACGAGCCGATGGTGAGAGGGTTACACGTATTACACATCTGAACAAATATTTCACGAGTTCCCTTTATTATGATACCTTGATTATTCAAATAGACCTTGTAGTTGCAGACTGTTGTATAATAACAGTCAAGTACCAGTCCAAACTAGAATTGATTTCCCGTAACAATTCATTCAATACATTTCAATATTGATTTATCAAGGGATACCTCAGCTCCAAAATGCTGTAAATAAAGAGTGGTGTGTGAAGTTGTTTTGGATGCTACCCAGAATAGCATTGCCCTGGTTCCCTCAACAAAAAGTCTATGAGCTTTACAATTAAACTGCAGGACATTTAATGATGAATTTTATGAACAAAACGTGTAAATATCTTCTAGAGGTGTATGAACCGTGACTCATCCAGATCTTTAACCCGGGTCTTTAAAATAACCTGTGAGTCGCATATCTCTAGTATCATTAACTCGAATTACTTGAGTCCTACTATAATCAAATCTAAAATGATGAATAGCATCACGCAGAGCCGTATACATAGCAAGCTTGTAGCCCACTAGCCCGTGAGCCGATGCCAGAAACACTCGTCACAGTAGCTCGTGAGTCGCGATGCCAGAAACGCCCGTAGCACACGAGCCTGCGCGGGAAACACAGCAGACTCGGAGCCCGCGACTCGAGTCAGAGCAGGAGAGCGCAAACAGCCGGCTACATTCTGAATGAGTAGCAGACGAGCGAGTGAAGTCTCTGGGTTAGACTTCCTTGAGTCAGCGTGAAAAGCACATCCCTGTCATAGTACAACAGAAGCCGTTCTTCCACTTCTGAAATAATATACACAATGTTCTGCAGGTAGCATAGGCTACTGTAGGTTTGGTGTAGAAATGTAGCATAATAAAATAAAATTAGGTTGATAGATCTTTTCAAAATAAAATAATTTATATAAAAATATTATATATAAATATTAAGTAGTATATTGTAAGTAGGCTATTATTATCTCTCTTTTGCACCTTATCCATTTACACCGTTCCTACCTCAGTACTCTATTATATTATTTGTTTTATCTTATTTTGTTTTATTTTATTTTATTTTAGTATCTCTTTTATTTTTCCAATCCTGTATATAGCATTTTATTGCATTGTGTTTTTATTGCTCTTGTTGTGTTTTTATTGCAATTGTATTTGAATGTATCCAGCTGTTACAGTGACTTAATTTCCCTTCGGAGATTGATAAAGCTATCTATCTATCTATCTATCTATCTATCTATCTATCTATCTATCTATCTATGAAAACCAATTCAAAACAGACTTTGAGATCCATTTTTTCAGGACTACAAACTACACCACTCTATTGTGTCAGGAACCCTCTAACCTGGTTAAGCCATATATAACCCATTATAAAACATCTTTGTTTATATTAAGAATTAAATTAAATGATTTGATTTGTGGTTAAAATCTACCTATGGAGAAATGAATTGGATTTTATGATTTTAGCATCTAATTATAAAGACTGCGTAGTCAAAGAACAATCAAATGATAAAGATGACAAATGATTTAGGCCCATTTATTATTTATTACTAAGAAATATAAGTAAAGATAGAAACTTTGCTGTTTAAACATCCTTCACCCTTCATCCTTCAATTATAGACCATGAAGTTCCTGTTTCTGTGCTGTGCTCTGTGACAACAGAGGACAGCGGAAGCTCAACCAAAAATGTCACCAAAATGAAGTGAAGACTCTCAGCATAGTCTTTAATCACATGACTGTTTTGGTACACACATTTGCTGTCAGTGTGGCGGGTAGCCTTTGCAGATATACTTGCCAAATGTCAAATCTACACCAGGGGCGGAGCTACGGGGTGGCCAGGGGTGGCCACTCTCTGGCCACCCCCACAGCTGGGGCATAATTTGAAAAAACACGGCTCTGTGACGCATAACGTTAGTTCCGCCCGACCGCCGTTTCCGCACGGACGCATTTTACTGCAGCACACCAAACCTTCCGCAGGAACACAGGCGCGGCAGCTCTGCTCCCGCGCCTGTGATCTGCAGATCTAACTAACTAGGGGTTAGTTAGATCTGCCAACCACGGCAGTTACCTCAACACACGCGGCACTGCCCCAGAATGTGAGGTCGATGGACGCGCCGGTGCGTCCAAATTATGTGACCGCTTTAAGAGGACAGAGCAACTTGTGGCGAAAGTGCGGACTTCAAACTATATACCAGTTTTTAAATTGTGTTGATAGGCCGAGTAAAACCGGACTTGTGATAAATAATGTGCGCGACGCTTTTTCGCGAATATCGCCGTCACGTGGTACGTGTTTGGTGCATGAAGAAACGGTACAGACAAGCTTTTCTCAGTAACGTGTCCGCAAACAGGAAGAGCTTGCAAGCAAAAAAACACGATACCCCCTTTCCTATTGGTGGAAAAAGCCACTGCATCAACCAATCACAAAATTATATGGCAAATCACGTGATTTGGTTGCTGGGGGACAGGCGGAAGTTGTGGGGAGGGACGGCGGCGAAGAGTGACAGCGATACTGACAGCAACAGAGACAGTGAGTTGTGAGAGTTGAGAGATTTGTGACATTTAGCGTGTTTGGAGTGTATAGATAGTGTAGTGTTTAGTGTGTAGTGTAGTCGTTTTTTGTTTTGTGTGTCAAAACAATGAGTAGACTGTTGAACGTGGAGCAGGCAGTGCAGCTCCTCATTGAGCTGTGAGGACCTGAGGGAGGCCTGAGCCTGAGGCATTGCCTGCATTTAAATGTAAATAGTTACATATAACTTTGTAAATTTCTAAAACTTATGTACAAATTTAGCAAACAACAAATTAACTTCGCATTCGAAGTAATAAAAATGGTTCGTTAAACATATTTGTGGTTTTCACAGTAAAAAAAAATCTAACTTTTTCCTTCTCGGATTTTATGATTTTTGTGTGATTTTAGGTCCACTGTATTAATACAGTATGTCACAATTAAAGAATAACTGTACAGTCACATAAGTGAGGTTGTGCTGAGAAAAATTACACCACACAAGGCAAGGTAAACAGTTTTTAAGGTGAAATATAAAGGTAAAATCAAAAGTAATCAAAAACGGCCAATTATACCCTGGACCCCAGAGGGTCAATAGACAGCTGAATGAAAAGCTAAAAAAGGTCACCTTTTTTTATTAGAGCATACTGAAGGGACTGTGTGTGGATTTTTGTTTTGTTTTTATACAATTGAGCTACAAAAATCTAAAGTCAGGGAAAATGTTGTGTTGTTTTTAATGCTCTCTGCTTGTTGATGTCTGTCCCTCTCAAATGTAGATCTGTAGACTGTTCTGTGAAGGTCGTTGTAAGGTCATGATGAAAAAAAATGAACAAATGAACAATAAAAACAACAGCAGTAAAAATTGTAATAATGAAAACAGTCATTTTTCTGGTATCTATGTATTGCCACCCCTATCTGAGTAATGGTCTCACCCTGGCCACCCCATTGAAAAATTTCTGGCTCCGCCACTGATCTACACATTTGACACCTGGGGTGTGTTAATTTCAAACCCTCACATGCTTCCATGAGAAAAGGCATATTGTATATCGAAAGATGGATCTCAGGACTTTATTATCCAATATTAGATTACTCAAATTCAGAGCAATTTGAATGTCTGTAGATTAGTGTAGATTCAATATCTAGAGCAAAGACCTCAAGACCACACTCAAGACTTTGAATAACATGTTAATTTATGAATGGGTTGAGCTGGACATGGTGTGGACAGTTTCACGGGGAAGTTTATTCCACTGACGTAGACATGTATTCACATTTACATTATAGCAGAGGGGAACCCTCTGGGCCTTCTAGGTATTCAGTGAAGGCCTAAGCATAATTTTTGTGTACTCCAAATAAATGTACTGTATTATATATTATTTACTTATTTATTTGTTTTTATTCACTTAAATAATATAAATAATTTGTAGATTAGGCTATTATAAACTTGGACTCACTTGTCTTGGCACACAGTGGGTTAATATAACGGAACGAGAAATGGATCAATCACAGTTTTTCTTCTGTTGGTATCTGGGTAAATGACTCCCCCTGCAAGGCCTTCGGTAGCAGCAACGAAGGCCCGTGTAATTCAAGTGATTGTCTCATGAATTTGACATTGACAGGTGTCTTTTTTAAACAAAAATAAAGCGACAAACTGGACAAAAATCGGAGGGGGATACACAGTACGGATGTTCGTGAGGACCGTTCTGTAACAGTGCCTCACCCGTCAGTTCTCACGGAGTTGGCAGATGACATGAAGCAATGGCCCGGCGTTAGCTAACGCTAGATCGGCATAGTTAATTATTTTGTATTTTCTGAAGGTGTTGACGGCAAAGAATTACGCAGTTACAAAAGCACAGAAGCATACAACTACCTGCACAGTAACAAAATAGGGAAAGTACTGTTGAAGAAACACAGCAAGTTTATATTTCTGAAGGCAGCAGTAGAGCCCAGCCAGAGTGCCAATCAGGCTAAACATACAGCGTGGCTAATGCTTATAATAGTAAATAATAACATAATAGTTCCGTGGGATTTTTATCGACAAGGTGGAAGAAGCAAACATACACTCTCTTTGGGGGGTATTTTGTCGTTTCTTTTTACTTAGTCGAGTGCTTCTTGCCATAATATGGATTACAATAGTAGTCAAATAGGGCTATTCACGGTATAGAACTGTGTACCAACACTACCTCTGCACAACACAACTGATGGTCTCAAACACATTAAGAAGGCAAGAAATAACACAAATTAACTCTTGGCAAGACACACCTGTTAATTAAAAACCATTCCCGGTGACTACCGCATGAATCTGACTGAGAGAATACCAAGAGTGTGCAAAGCTGTCATCAAAGCAAAAGGTGGCTACTTTGAAGAATCTAAAATATAAAACATATTCTGGTTTGTTTAACACTTTTTTGTTTACTACAAAAGTGTTCCTTCATAGTTTAGATGTCTTCAGTATTAATCTACAGTGTAGAAAATAATAAAAATAAAGAAAAACCACTGAATGAGAAGGTGTGTCCAAACTTTTGACTGGTACTGTATATGTGAAATAAGTCAATATGATTTGCTTGAGCTCATCCTCTGTCTTTTCAAAATGGTGGGAATTGCAAATTAGTTTTTTTATTTGTTTCCAATATTTTTCTAATGATAAAAAAAAAAAAAATTACCATCTATCATTACCAAATCGTGCCTTGTAATATACTGTTTGTGGAATAGAATGACCCTGATGTCCACTACAAGAGACAGGTTATTAACAATAAATCAATAACATTTTTGAGAAAATAATCTTGGTGATATGTTTATTACATCTCAATTGATTAAATTATGTACAAAAAAAATCTAATTATTGAAACCTTTTTTTCTTCCCGGTCTCAGGAGGATATGCTGACCTTGCATGTTACATGTAGGGCTCTGGCTATTATTTTTATTGCTTTGTTTGATTGTTTATTGCAAACTGTGGCCCGATGGTCCGAGTGAAAGCCCAGGGTCCAGGGCCACGGTTCGCCACTGCATTATAGGGTAATTCATACATACATTCATACACTGATGGTGGTGGCTGCCACCAGCACATCAGGAGCAGTTTTGGGTTCAGTATCTTGCCCAAGGACACTTCGACATGCAGACCAAGGGAATCGAACCAGCGACCTGACCTGTAACAAGACACTGACTCTACCCCTGAGACACAGCCGCCCATATGGTGGAGGATTTAATGTTGAGGACGGAATCGGCACATGTGATGAAACCAGAGAGGCTCAACACATCGAGTGAAGGGTATGGGAGACTGAGAGATCCTGGCCCACCATGCATCCTGGAAAGTGTCAAATTAAGTTGTTTGCTCTAAATTACATAATTACATTATCGGCATCAGTAAACAGCGGATGCTGTCTGACTTTCTCACTCGCAGGGAGGGATGGTGTATTCTGGGGAGGTTAGGGCTGACAGTCGCGATGATTTTCAAGACAGCAACTACAACAACACAATAGTGGAAGGAGACAAACACATGGTGAGTTAGAAAGTCAGAAATGTGACGAAGAGTTGGTAGGACAGACAGGATGACAGACACTTTTCCACGTATGGATGCAGTATTTTTTTCCTCATATAAGTTGCCAAAGACACAACCAGGTACAACATTACTGTTGTTTGGTCCTGTGGTGTTGCTTTGTGGGTTGTTGGACATTTCTCTTTTATTTGATGAATGAAGGATCTGTTTAGTTATCAGACTGTGAACACTATCAGAACGACACACCCTTGATTTGCGCCTCTGACTTTTCCATTCACACAGACGTCTTCTCGCCTCTGCTGTGGCTCTGATATTCTCTGGAGTCAGATCAGAGCTGCAGCGGAACTGCCCCTCCTCCGCACCTGACACTTTCACACAGATGGCGATGCGGAGAATCGCATGATGCCTGCGCTGAAAGGTCACAATGACTGGGGCTACTAAGGCGAGATCCTACAGCTACAAAAAGAAGGTTCTAGAATATCTGCAAAAAATGGAAAAGGACAAAACCATTCACAGGCCAATTATATTACCAACTGTATACCGGGGAAGCCTTTCCATGTATCTATGGTGTCTCCAAGATACACAGGGAAGGAGCACCACTCAGACCCATCATCAAACCCATCAGCAGCCTCAACTCAGTTACCTATAACGTATCCAAGCATTTAGCCAGTATCCTAGCTCCTGCGTTCCGTAACACTCAACACCACATCAAAAACTCACAGGATTTTGCCAGCAAGGTGAGAGAGATAACACTGGACCCAGATGAAACAAATGTTTCTTATGACGTCACATCACTTTTTACATGCATTCCCACTCAAGAAGCTGTTAGGATGGTGAAGAAGCGCCTGCTACAGGACAGCACTTTGTCCAACAGAACCAACCTCACCCCAGATGACATTTGTGCGTTACTGGAACTCTGTCTGACGACCAGTACAGTGAAGGTTTCTACAGACAGAAGCACGACTGTGCCATGGGCTCACCAGTGTCCCCAATAGTGGCCAACCTCTACATGGAAGAAGTTGAGAGCAGAGCCTTGATTACCTTCACAGGAACTGCTCCTAGTCCCTGGTTCAGATACGTGGACGACACCTGGGTCACAATCAGAACAAGGGCAGTGGAAGCCTTCACAGAACATATAAATGCTGTGGACAATAACATCAAGTTCAGACGGGAAGATGTCAGAGGAGACAGTCTGCCGTTCGTGGACTGTGCAGTACACATTGAAGAAGACAGAAGCCTCAACAGTGAGGTGTACAGAAAACCTACACACACAGATCAATACTCAATACTCGACTCTCATCACCCACTGGAGCACAAGCTGGGGGTCATTAGAACCTAGGACCATCGGGCTGAGACCATGCCCACTAATTCAGAGGGGAAGGAGAAGGAAGAGAAGCACATCAGGGGAGCACTTAAAACCTGTGGTTATCCACAATGACCAGTTCACTCTGTTGAAGGCTTTTTCTGCATCCAAGGTGTAAACAATGCTTCCTCCTTGTTGTAGTGACGAATAAACCATTGAATTAAAAAAAAATCCTTGTGTGTTAGGGGATGAATGTCTACCTTTTATAAAGCCAGTTGGATCTGGGTGGATTATGAATGATTTTTTTTTTTCTATACTGTGAGCGAGTGTCTTAGTAATGATTTACTATCTATGTTGAGTAGAGAAATGGGACACTAACAAGATGGTAGTGATATTGTAGCTGTGTTCATGTTTGGTAGTAATCTTGAATTTTGTTTTGTTTCAGTCAGTAGTCAGTTCTTTTTCTTTATTTTTTCTGAGTCGAGAATTACGATACCTCTTAAAAAAAAGAGTTAGTGATGACTTTGGGGAATCTTGTATTTCTAGAGAGGATATCCACTCCTTTTTAATGAGTAGGCATGTATGAAAGCACCATCTGGTGTTGGGTTTGTGTAGATTCTGATTCTATTCCATGTAAATGTTATGGGGACATGGTCACTAATGATGATCTTTGAAGCTGAAATTTTTGATATAATTGAAATCTCTGAGTGGTGAACCGGTGAGAAGAATGAATATTCTCTTGCGGCTGTGCGTTGAAGTCGCTGACTATTGCCAAGACCAAAATCACATGTGCTGTTTAACTATTTCTGTGGATTGCCAAATTAATTTACTGTTTGAGTTGTTGCTCCTGTCTACGGATGGATTGATGACAATAATTGGGCTGTTAGAATTGACAGAGATGGAGGAAAAAAAGTTGTGGCCCAATACAACTCGTCAGTATTGGGCCACAGACATTGCCAGTTTTGACTGGGCTGTTGATTGATGTCAATGATGTTAAAATGTCCTTTTGGGTCTGTGACAGTGGAGTAATACGCAAATTAGGTTTTTTTGTTTATTAGAATAGATACCCCTCTTGGTTTGTATTATAATGAGTTGAAAATATGTGATTCAAGTGTGATGATTTTAATGGTCTCATTTAGAAAGATGTGTTTCTTGTAATACAGATATCTGCTTGTAGTTTGGCAAGGTGATTAAATGTTGTTTTTTTTTGTCTGAGAACCAATTCTGCGGATATTCTAAGTTGCAAATTTGTGTGTGTGTAACTAATGTGATAGAGGGAGAGAGGGAGAGCGAGAGTGCATTGAGAGAATGAAGGAAGGGGATGGGGGGCAGGGGGTTAGAAGAGTCAGGGGGTTATGACTGTATTTCTGTACAACTGTCCACCTATGTATAATTTGTTCACATTTGTTTTTTCCTTATTGCACAAAGTTGTTTTTGGATTGGGTGTAGTTGTTTGCATTGTTGCATGATTTATTTTGTGTATTGATCATTGAGTCTGAAGTCCGTACCTCTAAGCTGCCTGCCCTGGTGTTGAACCTGTTCTTTTTGTTTGAAGTGTTCGAAGCCATGATTGGCTGTGAATGAGCGTTGTTGTTGTTTTTCAATCATAAATGTGTATGCTGTGAAATGTGATATTGTTGATGTCTCAGTTAGTATTTAGCTAATCCTTGACTGAGTTTTCCGGGTCATCTGTGGTTTGTTCAGACGATGCAATGTTGTAACTAGATTGTCCCTCATACTGCATGCTTGTAGGTCCAGGATGGTTTCTTTCATGGTTTTGTAATCAGTGGGAACAGAGGTGAGCTTGGTGGTAAGTGTGTTGATGGAATGTTGTGGTGATTTGTGTTCCTCTGTGAGATTGTCGATTAAGTATTTGACTGAATTCCAGACTATGGGGCAGTGCTAGAAATTCCCTATGCAGCACCTCAATGAGAGCGGAAAGTTATTTTCAGTGGAAATGATAATGTAGCTTACTGCTCTGCAGCATTGTGGTTTCGGAGATGTGGATGGTGTTGTACCTGAGCTGAAGATCGAACCCACTCAAAATCTTTTGTAGCTGGGAGTGGAGTTAGCTTGGTGTTGTCCTTAACAACATGTTAATGGTTCAGTCTGTTGATGTACTTACCGATATATTGTTCCAGGTGGTCCAGGTCACTTGGTGTGTTATATTCCAGTTTTTAAAACTGTAAAAAGGGAAGATGAAGAAAAAACAGAAAAGGAAAAAAAGTTTTCTTTCAAGGAGATAACTTTGTTTGTTTTGTAGTCAAGCAGCTGGAGGCAGCTATTTTGGATTTCGCTCTGTCTTGTAAGAGTTGCATTCACAGCAGCATCCCCTTGATTTTTGTATCAAGTACTTGGAACCCACATTTCAAAAAGACTGTGAGCATGTAAATAGTCATTCCTGGGGTAACAGTAATTTCTTTACAAATTATTAAAAGTAACCTAATAAACCTGCTGTCATCTACTGTCATCTCTCAGAGAGCAGTGACTTGAATTCAGGTACTCCACTGTCTGAAGTGTCCCACCCTCCTAGTCAACATCTGGTTCTAAAAGGGCGATGAAGGCCGTCTCTTAGGTCAACGTATGCCACTTATGTCTCGGTCTTAAAGCTGCACTTGAATGCACCACAAAGACTACAGCCGTTGGCCAGTTAGCTTGTAAATTGTGCGACTGTGTGACACGAAATAACTCTCAGGTGGCAGTATTCTGTCATTAGTCAGTTTGTTGTGTTATGAAACTCCCCTGGGAGATGCGAGGCAGGTGAAGTGTGAGGGCTGGGTGAGATTAAGGTAGACTGATCCATATACACAACACAGAAACATGTCACGAGATGGGAGGTAGCTCACTTAACCCTGTGAGTGGGTGGAGTTGAAAAATCCGTATCACCTGGTCTGGAGGCGGAGGTGAGACAACTTCCGGGGTTTTCAAGAACCGGCGGGAGGTCTCCAAGAGAGAGATACCACGCTGGCGACACACACACAAAAACCCACACACCGCACCAGAGTCACACACCCAAATAAACTACGAACCAAACGCCGAATCCAGCGAGCTGGCCGGCTGTGGAGCTGCTGTGGCCATGTAGCGACGGGGACGCCCTGAGCTACGGCCTCGCTGAGTCCGGTCGCGCCGGGCCGTACCGGGCCCAGAAGCGTTAGCTACGGAAGGAGCGGTAAAGTGAAGCAACTCCCATGCTCAGTTAGTTACACACACATAGGACAGGTACACAAACTCACGTTCTGTGCACACATGAGAGAGAGAGTTAACCACAGGAGCAAGCGGGAGGTTGAAATCAGGTCAGGCATAGTTTGATAAACTAGCAAATAATGTTTCATGCAGTACCGATGCAGTCCCGTTTGTCCACGTGTGTTACAGTTGAAACCTGAAGACTCAGGACTGTGGTACAGTAAACCATTGTTGTGAAAAAGTTTTTAACACCACTCTTACTAATATAGTCACTTCTAATCAAGAACGTCTGATAAAAAGTTGCAAATGAGACTAGTGACGTGCCAAACAGTTAGCTGATGTTATTACTGACATTTTTAACATCTCAGTCTCACAGGAGACTGTTCACTCCTGCTCCAAGACAGCCATCATTGTTCCTGTACCTAAAAAGTCTACTGTGTCTAGTCTTAATGACTACTGCGCTGTGGCTCTCACCCCCATCCTGATGAAGCTTTTTAAGAAACTGGTTCTCCAGCACATCAAAGACAACATCCCTGCCAGCCTGGACCTTCACCAGTCTGCTTTTCAACCAACAGACCCACAGAACATGCCATATCTACTGCCCTCTACTATGAAGCTGATTGGAAAACTAAACACAAGGCTTCAGTACAACACTCTGCAACTGGATATTGGACTTCCTCACAAGTAGATCCCAGAGACTACAGATCGGCAGTCGCACCTCCTCTGTGTTAGTGCTAAACACTGGAGCCCCCCAGGGCTATGTGCTCAGCCCCTCCTGTTCACACTGTACACCCATGACTGCACTCCCAGACATCAAGAGGACTTATGGAGTATGCAGACGATGCTGCATTCATTCATCACAGCTCATATCAGGAGGAAATCAGCAGTCTTCCAGAGTGGTGCACACAGAACATTCTACTGCTCAATGTCAGCAAAACCAGTGGGAGCTGATTGTTGATTTTAGAATAAAGAAGGCAAAGACACACACCCCTGTCTACATTAGAGGAGCTGAGGTGGAGCAGGTGAGGTTAAGTAATGTTCCTTGGAATTACCATCACTGAGAACCTATCTTGGTCTTCACACATCACCACCCTGGTTTAAAAAGCACAGAAAAGGCTCTACTTTTACAGAGGAGTAAATAGAAGGCATCCTGACTGGAAACATCACAAACCGGCATGAATAATCAACCAAAGCCCATGACAGGAAGGCTCTACAGCGGGTGATTGAAACCACCCAAAACATCACTGGTACCATCTACAGAGCATCAGTGATATCAGTGAAGTGAGATGTCTGCACAGAGCCCAAAGGATACTAAAAGACATGACTCACCCAGCCACAGTCTGTTCACCCTGCTGCCATCTGACAACAGATACAGACATATCTGCTGCAATACGACCAGACTAAAGAGCAGCTTCATTCTTCAGCCTGGACCCCTCAATACATCCTCAATACTCCATTTTATAAAATAGATGTTGCACAAAGGACTCAAATGTAGTTCCTTTTTTTTAAGCCCTTAGATTTTAAAAAATGACAATACATTTACCTTGTAACCTTGCGGTGAAGAGGCAGAGGCAAAAAATAAGGATTAACCATTCTAAATGGGTAAACTGAAAAACTGCAACGACAGGCTCAACGCTTCGTCTACCATTTCTCTTCTTGTGCACTGATTCGCTCAGCTGAACAGCAAATCAATGTGACTTCTTTCACTGACATGCTGCGTCATCTAAAAAGCTGCCAACAAGGGCAACTATTGCCAGTGATTTGGGACACACCACAGACAGTACACCACCAATCCTCTGAAGCAGCTCTTACAGCAATCAGGAGTTGGGTACAGCGATCAGTCCGCTAAAAGGCCTAGAGACACTGCAGTTGCAATAGCCAAAAAAAAAACCACAGCTCACAGTCCACTGTATCAGCTCTGCCGCTGGCCATTTGCTTTTGAAACCAACTAACTAACCCATGAGAAAAACACAGACACAATCTATCAACACCAGTCAACCACTGAACATAAAGTTAGAATTAACATGCTAGCTAGCTATTTCTTCTCTCTTTTGTGTGATTACATGGTAAATTCATCATGGCCCCTGACCTCAATCTCTCCCTCTGGTTGTCCAGCAGAATACAGAGCACCCAGGGGTGTGTGGACATGAGACGACAGTCCATAAACAGATAGCTGCGAAAATTTCAAACCTTTGATGTGAACTGCAAATCTTTGCGTTTTTTCACACTTTCGACCATTTATATGTATTCATATAAAATGTTTTTACTCATTCAGATATGCTGATAACAGACACAATACAGCTGTCCCTATATTGATTCCATAATATATAGCATACAGTATGGTTGTTTTGTCATGTGACTGCTGATGACCTCATACAGTTCCTGTGATAATTGTTTTTAAATATGCATCTGGAAGACCAGCAGCAACAAAATGACTGGTGAATTCCCTGGACAGACAATGTCATATTAACATTAAGAACTTGACATATGGGAGACTTGTTTGAGTGACAAGCATCATTGATGTAAACACAGATGCATCACCTCATCCTACTGCCGTTTTATGTCTATTGGGAACACAGTCCAACTGTCGAGTGCAAAAACATGTGCAACAACTTGTGATGAAACCAGGTCTTTGTTAAGATGTGGGAACAGCAGCCTTGAATGACCAAGTTGTGCTTGTATAACCTCTGTGTTTTCAGGGATGGGAATGCTTGCTAGTGTGTATACAGATGATGAGGAGAGAGGTCAAGCCATTGGGATCGCCCTCGGAGGTTTGGCATTGGGAGTGTTGGGTATGTAAACATGCATTGTCCTTGTTGTACAATAACATATTTATTAACATATTTTTGCAAGCAAATTATACCATAGAAATCAAAGCTAAATGTTTAGCTTAATAAGAAAAAAACAAACATAATATGTTATCCAAATCTGTATTGGCAATATGATTAGCTAAACTTACCCACATTTGCTTGGAACAAAAGCTGTGAAGCTTTGCTGTGAATTACATTGACTAAAAATACCTAATCAAAACTGTAAAGCTGCAACCAAAGACATACAAACACTCCATTCTAAAAGTGTAAGCTGGATACACAGGATTGAGGCTCAATGGAGCCAATTCATGAAACATCATGAGGACTTTTACGCTCACATTTTTAGAACACAAATTAATAATAATAAAAAAAACATTATATACAAATCCTTCAAAACCATCATACCTATCAAATAGAAGCTGTCTTGTATGGGGGGGAAAATCTCTAGGCTGCAATGCATGTTGATTTCTCCAGAACTGACCATCCAGTGTGTCCTCCACAGTTGGACCTCCATTTGGCAGTGTGATGTACGAGTTTGTCGGGAAGACGGCTCCTTTCCTTATTCTGGCTTTCCTGGCTTTGTTTGATGGAGGTACAGATCTTTTTTTTTAGTCACGTAAAACAGAATTATGAATTAATATTGTTGAACATAGTTTCATACAATTTTTTAATAAGATCTATTATTTTAGAAAGACTTACATGAAGTTGATTGACTGTGTCCTCACAGCTCTGCAGCTCTTTGTTCTTCAACCCACCAAGGTGGAACCAGAGGTGAGTTTGTTTATCTTGATAATTTATTTCCTGAAGGTTATCTCACTTCATTAAGATGACCTTTACAGCTACAGACTATGTTTATGCCTATGCCTAGACTATTTTAACTGGATAAATGATTCAGGGAATGTGGAGTAAACGAGAAAGTAGATGACGTGCATTAAAACATACATGACTTTTGGTAAATGGTAAATGAACTGCACCTTTAACTTGACACAAGAGCAAAGAACTTTGCAGTGCCTGACACTAAGTGAAGCAAGCAAGGACACTCAGGTTCAAAATACATTCAGGATCCAACCTTGAATCCTGCAATTTATTTAGAGTTTTGATAACAGACTTAAAAATGAATGAGCTACAAACCCTGAATTAAACCACAACAACAACAAGTTGTAATTCATTAAACTTATCCTTTGTCAGACCAGTGACAGGTTTGTTTTTTTTATCTGTGTAGTTGATGGGTATCATTTAACATTAACTATTGTGAAGAGAGTTCATGGGTTTTGACACATGCTGAGTTAAGAATGGAAGAGACCAGTGATGACAGTTATGTTAATCTGCTTCTCTATACTTGTCCCTCAGCATTGAGTTTGTATACAGTAAAACTAAAATTTGTATTACTCACTACAAATTCAGTTTGTTTCTTAAGAAGCTGCAGAAACTCCTTGTTGCATGGCTTGTGCATTTTTTTAAATAAACAACCAACAGTGCAAATACATGAGCTAGTAATTCTTAAGGACAGTGAA
The DNA here is from genome assembly GCA_039737535.1 of Lagodon rhomboides. Lineage (NCBI taxonomy): Eukaryota > Metazoa > Chordata > Actinopteri > Spariformes > Sparidae > Lagodon > Lagodon rhomboides. Next base: position 2,079,731 of record CM077796.1, read on the forward strand.
CACTGTGATATTTGCCTGTGTCAGATGAAAGATGACCAAGGTGAAAAGAAACGTAATGATATCTTTGGCAGGTTTTCAAAATGGTTTTCTTGTGAGGCAGCTGGAATTACACAGTCACATGAAAAAGTGCCTGCCCTTTTCCAAACAGTTTCTAGCAGCCCCTTTCCAGATGGATTTGTGACACAATGTCTTATCCTATCCCAATTCTATGTCACACTGTGAGAGGTTCAAAGTCGGGGTTTGTCACAGGCTTGCGACATAAGAAAGCCTGGGTCAACATTCTGACAATGCCCGAAATTCAAGATGACCATCTCAGAATGTCACACAATATGGCTTACAATTAATAAGGGTCCAGACACGAATTGTGGGAAGGCCCTCCTGAATTGCAAGGAATTATTCCTCTGGCAAATAAATTGCATTTTTGAGGTCTGTACCAACTTTCCCCAAATTCAAACATTGTGGAAATGTTGGCCATTGTTATGGTAGAATGGCAAGCAAGCATTGCCTAAAATGCAGCCCCAGGGACTACTTTCACCTACATGTATGAGATTTGGTACACATGTATCGCATCTAGACATAAAACAAAGTGTCTTGGTGCCATGACCTAAACCCCACAGGAAGTTGGCCATTCTGAAGTTAATGCTCACCCCGACTGGCGCAAGTGGATTTACCTGGCTTGAGACGGACAGAGAAACTGTCACACCGGCAACAAAGAAGTGTTATTTGCAGAAGCAGCCACTCCCCAAACAGCAATAGCAATACAAGTGTCACCAGTGTGTGACCACCACGGACATTGATCCCACTCTCCCATGGGCCGGCTTCATCACCGTGGGATCTCCAGTGGCTCAACCTGGGTTTTTTTCAGCCCAATCTGAAGATCCATGGGTCTTCCTGATAGCAAAGCCCAAAACAGCAGCTGCCTCAACTCTCCACCGTCTTCCTTCAGTGGCACCGTCTTTCATCGGTGGGGATGGAGAAGCCCGGCTGAGTTTGGCTCCTCTTACACCAGAGCAAGGGTAAACACTGTGGTCCCCCGTCACCTCCTCCAACATCTCAGGACCTTCCGTTGGCCAGCAAATTCAAATCTGGAATGTTAAGCCCCAGGGGTCTCTGTAGCTTTGAGGCCCTTGTCCTAAAAATGTTCTGCATAGACCCAGTCCCACTTTTTGTCATCTATCGCCCTCCATATCCAGCAACACCATTTTCCGTGTTTACAGTATATCTTCTGTGGCTCTCCGTCATGACAAAGTTATGATTGCTGTTGATTTTAACATTCATATAGATGATGGTTCTGATGGCTTTGCCACTTTTTTTTAAACATCCTGGAGTCTTGTAATTTCACTCAGCAATTTTCAACAAGATTGTTGACATTTGTTCGAAGATTGCATAATTGCCTGGCTGCATTTAAGGGTGTCAGTGAACTTTCTTCAGCTTAACTCATCCAAAACCGAAATCCTTATTGTAGGCCCTGAGCACTCTCACCCTTTTTTTGCCTGCCCTTGGCTCTCTATCTCAGCATGTGTTACCCACTGTCTGGGGTGCCGAAAAGGGGGGGAAAAGGAGAAGGATTCTAGGGGCCCTTGATTAAGAGGGGCCCAGAAAGGCAGCTCACCGATTGGTCACAGACAGCGCCACAGTAGTGATGGGATACTCAATTCCTTTTACTGACTCGAGTTTGTATGAGTCACTCACTAAAGTGAATCGGGTTTTCGAGTCACTTGAGTCAGTCACCCAGAGTGTGCGCCATGGAATGTACAAACAAGTTCTAAACCACTCCAGTCCCCAAATCATTGTGAAAAAGACTAAAAATCAAGAAGTCTCCAAGGCAAAACATTTATTTTTCTTTCTTTCTCTCTTAGTAAATGCAAATAACCCATAACCCAAACAGCCAATAAATTAACATTCAGTGCGAAACAGTGCAACAGTGCCTAACCCTAATAAAATGTATGAAACTGTGCACAAATAGAGTTTCTCGGGTAAGGGAGGGGCTCTACGAGCTGAGAGGGAGAGCGAATGAGCTGTGAGCTACTGGGTCAGTCAATCGTTCTTTTAAGAGAGAAACTAAGAGAGGAGAAAGAAGCCAAGGGTCAACAGTATGTCACTCAGTTTTTCACAAAGCAAGGTTGGTTTGTTAGTGGTTCATATGGTGGAAAGTTACGGAATATTAACTTTGTCCGTGGTCTATAAGCTAGCTCACTGTTAAGAACCTTAGACTTCCAGTTGTGCTCATAAGTTTACATAACCTGGCAGAATTTGTGAATTTATTTGGCCATTTGTCAGAGAATATGAATGATAATACACAAACAGGTGACAGGTCATCTTGGCATTGTGTTTTGGATCATTTTCATGTTGGAACGTCCAGGTACATCCTATGTGCTGCTTCCGGGCTGATGAGTGCAAATTTTCCTCCAGTATTTTCTGATAACATGCTGCATTCATCTTGCCATCAATTTTGACCAAGTTGCCTGTGCCTTTGTAGCTCACAAATCCCCAAAACATCAGTGGTCCACCTCCATGTTTCACAGTAGGAATGGTGTACTTTTCATCATAGGCCTTGTTGACTCCTCTCCAAATGTAGCGTTCATGGTTGTGGCCAAAAGGTTCAATTTTGGTCTCATCACTCCAAATAACTTCGTTCCAGAAGTTTTGAGGCTTGTCACTGTGCTGTTTGGCATATTGTAAGTGGGCTGCTTTGTGGCATCGCCGTAGTAATGGCTGTCTTCTGGCGACTCAACCATGCAGCCCATTTTTCTTCAAGTGCCTCCTTACTGTGCATCTTGAAACAGCCACACCACCTTTTTTCAGAGAGTCCTGTATGTCAGCTGAAGTTATTTATGGGTTTTTTTTTGCATCCTGAACAATTTTCCTGGCAGTTGTGGCTGAAATTTGTGTTGGCCTACCTGACCGTGGCTTGGTTTCAATAGAATCTCTACTTTTCCACTGCTTAATTAGAGTTTGAACACTGCTGATTAGCATTCTCAATTCCTTGGATATCTTTCTAGATCATTTTCCTGTTTTATAAAGTTCAACTACCTTCTCCCGCAGATCCTTTGTCTGTCAGAAGCCCAGAAACTCACTGACTTTTTATACACACACACTGATTACAAGCAAACAGATCACAGGTGAGGATGGTTACCTTTAGTAGCCATTTAAACCTGTTTGTGTCAACTTGTGTGTATGTTATCAGGCCAAAACGTCCAAGGTACGTTAACTTTTGATCAGGGTCATTTGGGTAGTTTCTGTTGTCATTATAATTTAAAAAGAGCAAACACAATTGTTTGATAATAAATGGCATCACCCAACCACTAACCATGAGTGAAAGAAAAGTTTTTGTATTGTCATTGACATTCTCTGAAAAATGGCCAAAAAAAAATCACCAATTCTGTCAGGGTATGTAAACTTATGAGCACAACTGTATATATTAGACCATAATGTGACACTTGAGTCACATGTTAAACATTTCACTGTCTTGCTTTTTCCACCCGAGAAATATCAATAGAATTAAGTGTTTTGTTTCTTATAAAGCTGGGGTTTGTAAGATGGAGAAACCCAGGCTACATTTTGAAAGCATCCAGCTAGTAAAGCCCACCCCCTGCACTCAGGTCTCTCTCCAAAGCCACTGCCCCCAAACCATGATAGCGGTTTCATCGTTTTCATCACAACATCTCACGACAAGTAGCTACCTCATGTCTCATTCACCTGTAAGTAAACACCTAATATTATCATATTGAACATAAACAACCAACCTAGCCATTTCTAGTACTGATAGCTGTCAAGCTAGCTTTGTTAGCATTCAGAAATTGTTTTGATAGTGTATTTTGATGTTGTAACTTATTGCTGGTTAGTTAGCAGAAGCTAGCTATGGTTACGTTAGATATGGCAAAGCTAAAACAACAAGATTAGTGGTGGGCCTGCTACACGATTTTTGGTTACCCTCAGTGATTCACAAGCCGTTTTTATACTGGGCAATAAGCCACCAATTTGCCACCTTTTTGGTGGCTCGCTCCGCGGATATAGACAGGAGGCGGCAAATTGGTGGTCTGTTTTGTTCCACCAATTTTGCGCCTCGGAGGGTACACTTATTTGAACCTCCGCTGCAGTCTAAATCCGAGGCGGCAATGTGGTGGCATATCCTGAGGTGGGCGGAGGTGTCAATGACGTGCACTGCTGCGCACCCACAGCCTGGGAGTTTTAAAACCAGTAAACAGCTGAACAGCAGTCAGTTCGTCACTTCATCCATGAAGATGAGCAACTGGAAAGCAGCTGAGATCCGGGAGATGCTAGCGTCTCCTCAGTCTCTGTAGCTGTCTTGGTTGTCCGCTTGTTGTTGTAGCGGCAAGCTAGTAGCGGCAAGCTAATAGTGGCCGCTACTTTCAAATTAAAAGCCCCCCGCTAAGAACCCAGTTCTAAACTCCGATGGGGTGCAATGTAAAGCTCTTATTTTGAAGACAAATTCAACCTGCTCTTCTTCGTGCTTCACGTCACGTCACATGTTTACGCCTACCCCAGAGGTGGAAATGTGGTGGCTTATTTGAAAAGGTGGAATATTACACCTCCGTTTTAGATAGAAAAAGGTGGCACATTGCAGCCTTTACCTTGCTGCAAATGTGCCACCTTTTCTATCTAAAAGGGGCTACAGACGAACGTGAATATTGTATTGGACTCATGATGATAAGATGGTTTACATGTTAGAGCTTCCACAATCATTGACTCTGATGACGAGTACACACCAAGGAAGTGAAGGCAGAGGCTGTGGTCGTGGGAGGGCGACAGGTCAAGGAGCAGATGTTCATACGTCGAGTAGAAGATCTTCAAGCTCAAAGGATTGCACATGAGCAGGTATCTAAAGGAGAACATTCCTGGTGCTTTTTTCTGATAAACACCACCTACAACTAAACTGCTTGTGTTTGTACAGTATATTGACCAGGCCTGAATCACATTTTTTATCAAGTAGTCTTTCACAATTTGAATTTGTGTTTTGGTGCATAACAACAAACACAGTAAGTAGAAAAATGTAAAGGAAGATAAAGGGCCGGTACTTCAAGTCAAAAGCATGAATAGATCAAATGAAATGGATGTAATATAAACTGGGACAGCTGTACAGTTTTGTCCAGGAATGTCTAAAGTATTCATCATTGAAAGTGTATATGTTCACAGTATGCTGAGAACAGTCGAGTTCTGATCCATAAAAATATCTAATCATGTCGCTCATCTGTTGCTTTACAGGCCAGAATTCAAGGACTACATTTGGAGCAATCACATCAAGTGCTGAACTCTGCCTGACACAGATTTATTTGTCGTTCTGTATTTACTCCTTGTTTTGTATTATCTCTAACTTGTTTGAATAAAGTCTTGATAAATGATAAATGCCTTTTCTTTACACTTCCAGCATAAACAGCCGACCCATTACAGTTCTTACACTTTACATGATGCACTAATAATAACGACTGAATTAGGTAAGACTCTTCTTTATTGAATCTTTTGGAACACATGTAAATAAATAACAGTACAAAAATAATATCCCTTTTATTGTTTAGACAATATACAGTACAATTAGCATAAACACTATATGCAGGAAGGACGTCCAGAGGGTTATTGACTCATTATAAACACAGATCAGTGTTGGCCAACAGATCAGACTGTTGATGTCGGTGCTGTCACAGTCCTCTTCTGTTTTGGCAGTGACTGTCCTGTAGAAAGAATAGCACAACTGCATAGCTGACAGTAAATACAGCTTTTCAGGGACCTTGAAATATCATATTACTTTACAACTTTACTTGTCCAACTCCTGTGACTGAATAGTCATTATCTCAGCAAAGATTATAATAATTACAGAAATTGGATATGGATGGAGAACGAAATGTATTTACAGGACATAAAGGTACATTTTAATGTATTTACAGGACATAAAGGTACATTTCAATGTATTTACATGACATATTGTAACATCTGAATGTGTTTATGGGGCATAAAATGATATTGATTCTCTCAAAGACAACACAGGACTGTTGCTATGTGGGAATAAGAAGGTAAAAATAGTCTGGGGTTAGGTGGGAGATGGCAAGCTTATGTGATAGGTAGCAAGTTATTATTTGAAGGGGTTGGTAGGTGCATTGTGTGCAGCAATTATGGTTAGTGTTTCCACATTCTAATGTGGTCAGCTGACAGTCAGATCATGAATTGAAATGCAAAAAAGTCTATTTTGTTCAAAAAATGTCTCTATAATATGTGATAGTCTCAAGCCGTAGGCTAACATATGACTGGTAGGACCAGTACTTGAAGCATTTTCCTGGTGCAGCTAATTAAGAATTAAACCATAATTAACCTTTGCAAACTATGTATCCAGGCTCAAACAAAATTGGGGGTATTAAACAATAGGATTAAGGGTTTTGTTTCAGTTTTTCAACGTTGGTCAATTTAACAGGAAACACATATTTGAGGGGATTGCATGCATAAGAATGTCCAATATTACTCTTTCAAATGTCACTCAGTCACTAATATTGAGTACGGCCACCCCTGACATGGATCAATGTGTTAAGAAGTCGTGGCATACTGTCCACAAGCTTGTTGATGTCGTCGATGGGCAGGGTGTCCCACTCTTCAGTCAGATCCTGGGCTAATACCTGTGGAATACTGTCCATCTTATTAAGGGCTTGGCCTAAGGCAACCCAGGCATGCCTGATATGGTTCATATCAGGGGAGCAAGCAGGCCATGGCATCTACTGTACCCCCTCTGCATCAATTAATTTTCTCACTGCAGCTGCCCTATGTGCTTTTGCGTTGTCGTCTTGCAGCCTAAAGTTGTTCCCATGGACCCTTCTTGCGTGTGTGAAGCAGTGGTTCTCCAGGATGTCCCGGTACACGACGGCGTTGTTCTTTCCATCCAGCACCACCAATGCCGTTTTTCCTCCATAGTGAATACCGGCCTATACCATCACTGAGCCGCCACCTCCTTGAGTGGTTTCCTGGATGCAGTCATCCCACAGGTTCTCACCACGTCATCACTGCACCCTTTGTCTTCATCTATACGGTCAAGGATATAGCTTCTTTCATCCACAAAGACAAAGTGTCACCAGTGCCCAAGCTTAATCTTCTGTACGCCCAGCAAAGTCGAGCAACTCTGTGTTGATCAGTTAGGCACGGACACTTGGTCATTCGTCTTGCTCAGTAGCCATGCTGAAGCAATCTTCGATTTACAGTTTGGCGGGAAACATTGATTCCGTGGTGTCTTCTCCACAAACGATGAGGGCGGCTCTCTGGCATTTTCCAATATCTTTGGCACAGATTAAGTAGGTGCCAATCATCTCGTCTGTTAGTTAGTTGTGGTTGTCCTGGAGATTTTCGTGGCCTCAGATGACCCTCCTCTCAATGATGTCTGTGAATTTCACAGACCACATTCTGCAATATTCCAAGGAAATCAGCAATGTTGACTTCCTGTCGGAGTGCAAGCACTTTTTAGCGTATTGCCAGTTGCATCGGACGAGGCATAGCCTAGGAAACTTTAGTGTCAAATTTGGTTGAAAATTGTACAGCCAATTCTGAAAACGTGGACTTTAAGCAGGAAAAGTACAACACAGCAAATGTTTTACCTTTTACAGCGCCATGTTAAGCATGAAATCGTTTAACCTGTGTAACTGGGACTCAGTATGTAATCATTGCACCTGGTCAATGGTGATTACTTATGTGTATAGATAGGAATAAAAAGAGGAATGTGTTTGAAAACAAAATTATTCCAACTTTATGGGCAACAGTGTATTTGCTTATTGACCTGATCACTGCAAATGGTGTTGTATTCATTCTTCAATTTCACGATACAGCATAGATCCTTCATGGACATTTTAGAACCATGGATGCATATAGCTTTTCCCCATCCAGATGTCTTTTGTGTTACCAATTTTACTCATGGATTATTGAGAATTGTAGATATCTAAATACAACAGGTAATTTTTGGATATGTATGCTTTCTCTGCTTCAGAGAGCTGTATTTCTATTTTCTTTAGGTTTTTAATCTCTCCTTTTATTGAAAGCTTCATATGTGATAATTGTGCGTCTTCTACAGATTCGCACAAAACAGAATCTGAAATAGCTCCATTATTGTTAACTGACAAGTTAAAGAATTTAATCAAATTAGTTAAAGTGATCACTGAACTGATAGAAGGAGGAAGGCGTGTAGATGGGTGGTCAAGACAGGGATCTAGGTAGCAATTATAATCACCACCATTTTAGTCAGCCAACCGACCAACTAAATCATCTTACAGCTTCCATTACTTCTTTGTTTTGTTTTTGTTTTTTTGTTTTAAATCAACCACACATTTATAGGGTCAGCTAGAGAGTAAAGAGTCTGCAAACCGCTCAACGTCCTCTGGTGAGTTAAATGTGGTAGTCTTCTTGTTATGCTACCAGCACAGCTTGGCAGGGAAGCGGATACTGGCTTTCGCATTTGCATCATAGAGTGTCTTGATGACATTGTTGAAGGCTTGTAGCTGTGTGCGGCGTCTCCGTCTCTGGTCAGACGAGGGACGCTCTGTGGGCTCTGTCCACTGCCACCAGCCTGGAAATAGCAGTCTGGCCAAAGGGCTTATCGATGAGTTCAGTCACTAAAGTCATAGGACATCCCCTCTGCTTACCTTCAGGAATTCCTACAAACTTTAGATTTAAATGCCTGGAGCAGCCCTCCAGGTCATTCACCTTCCACTGGACAGATTTGTTGATTCCCCACAGTTAATGGCAGGCCCTTTGTAGTGCATCCAAATGGGAATTGTGGTTTGTTGCCATCATGGGCTACTCCTCCACTTTCTAAGCAACAGCTGATTGTTCCTTTTGCACGAGAGTAAAAGAGTTCTCCAAAGAGTCCAAGGGGGTAGATATGGAGTCTTGAATGAATTTCCTCATCTCCATACCCTGATTTTCTATAGCTGCTGCTATCGCAGTTAGTGACGTTTGGGATACCGCTGTGACGAAATTTACTACTATGCAATCTTTAGTCTGCTGTGCAGCCATGTGCTTCTCATCAGGTGCAGCTATGTTGAAAGCTTTACTCAGTTCCTTCTCAGTCTGATTTCTTTTGACAGACCTTGTTTTTGCCCCCATCAATACCCAGACAGGCATCCCAAAACATGGCCTCATGAATATTGGTAATCCCCATCCTTAGGGAGATTAAATAGATTAATTAAGATTATCGTGAGCAGAGGCCACCACAAACACAGCCACTCCATCTGTCGCCGGTAGTGTTTTTTCTCAACATTTTTGAAACGGTGATGTTCTCCTAGCCGAATTACCTGATCTGCCTCAAACATGATAAGGCTGTACTGAAAAGAGAGTGAGTTTTTGTTGAATGATAATTCACTGTGAAACAGGAACTTGTTCTAATTTTACTATACATGGTCGAATCTGCCCCAAACTTCACATGTTTAATAAGAGATTGGGCAGGTAATTTTTTGGTGCAAAAGGCTTAACAACAATGAAAAGTGCTTGACAGAGATTTCAGTCAAGTCCTTAAAAAAAGAAAGGAAGAATGCACTGTAGCTTTTTTTCTAGGTGACGCACAGCCAAACAGAACTGCTATTGGAAATAAAGCCAAAATGAGGATCTGTTTGGGTCCTAAGCAGATTGTTTCACCTTTCCATTAGGCCTATCCTTCACCTTGAGGATTCTGACATCAGTCCACGGGCCTGCTTAGACATTTTAATGAGGCTCTTCAGATATTTGCAGAAAGACACAATAGTCGTTTGCAATTATGACCAAGCTGCATGTACTCATATTTTTTCAAATTAAAAACATACTATCTTTGTCAGCCAGTTCTCATACATTTAAGAGTTTTGTTTGATAACTTAACTTATAACATTTTTATTGGTATGTTTGTATCCAGTGGTATTACTACATAAAATATTGTTAAAAATACTACCAATTATTAAATGTGACACCCAAACCCATGATTTGTTCTCAAAGGCCAGGAGGGTCTTATTGGTAATGTTTGCAGTTTGTGCTTACATACAAAAGAAGTATAAACATGCTTTATCCAAAAGAAGATTCCGTTAAGGTTTGTAACCTGGGTCTTTTACGAATAGAGGTTTTGGTTGAGAGCAGCAGTATATGGCCATTTGCATTTGACATAGCATTTTGTTATTGTGCCTTTTTCCTTCACAGAGTCAGAAGGGGACCCCACTGTTGACACTGATGAAGGATCCATACATTTTAATCGCAGCTGGTAAGAATATAATATCAGCTATGTGAACAAACCTGCCACCACACTCTGGAGAAACATCTGGGGGATACTGCCTTTTAATAATGGTGCTGTAAAAAGAACAGGAGGAGAAATTGACTCAGATCTTGTATGTTGTCTATTGGACAACACACACAAAAAAAACCACTGTGAACAATGTGTGTGTGTGTGTGTGTGTGTGTGTGTGTGTGTGTGTGTGTGTGTGTGTGTGTGTGTGTGTGTGTGTGTGTGTACTTGTGTGTTTGTATGTATCCTGTTTTTGTGTGTAGTGACGTACATCCATTTTCTGACACCTTTCAGGGTCTTGGGTGTAGTGTTAGCAGGCTACTTCCTTAAGCTGGGGAATACCAAAAGGCCAGGCCAGATGGGATATATGTCCTCCATTGTGGTCTCATCCTAACTGTATGTGCCAAGAATACTTTACAGTTAGGCATGAAGCAGCATTGTTGCCTTATTGGTTTGACATTTTCCAGCGCCAACAATAGCGACAATATTGTGGTTCATCATATGACATAATTGTGAACCAATACAAGTTTTTCCAAGTGTGCAACACTGTACAATGCAACTTTTTTCTGCCCTTTGCCCTAGAAATAAAGGGACAGATGAAATAACAAAAATAATATGCTTTATCTAATTGAATTAACTGAACAAGCCTTGACAGTAGACCTAAAGTGGCCCCCCACACACAAATGAAAAATGAAAGAGAGAGAGGGAGAAGGAAAGAAGAGATAGAAGTGGAAGGAGAAGTTTGTAAGCTATCCTCTGCTATCAAAAAGCCAAACACATAATGGTTTTCTGGTGATGTAGCATAGAGTTTCCTGTTACAATGAAAATACATGTTTTATTTAATTTAATGATGGTAGTCTGGTGGTATGGAAGCGGATACTTCTGTTTCATTTGTCGGATGGCAGCAGGATGAACAGACAATGGCTGGGTGGGTGTTGTTTTTTAGAATCCTTTGGCTCAGTGCAAATATCTCACTTCACCAATGTCACTGATGCCACTTCCTGTCCTGCCAGTTTGTGATGTTTCCAGTCAGGATGCTTTCTATTGTATTATTTATCTATCTATTTATATATTATTTTACTCTGTAAAAGTTCACCAGAATCTGGCTACTAAGTGTCTGTAGGAAGTAGAGCCTTTTCTGTGCTTTCTTAACCAGGGTGGTGATGTGTGATGACCAAGATAAATTCTCAGTGTCAGTGTTTACCTGCTCCATCTCAGCTTCACTGATGTAGACAGAGATGTGTGTCTTTGCCTCCTTCACTCAACTTAATACAGAGAAATGTCCCACAAAGCAACGTTACATGACCAAGCAACAGTAACATAGTAATTGTAACTGTCTTTGGCAACTTATATGAGGAAAAGAATACTGCAGATATACGCGGAAAAGCTTCTGTCCTCCTGTCTGTCTGACCGACACATTTCTGCCAGAAAAACAGTGTCTGTCAACGGCAAAATCTCACCGAGTGTTTGTGATGAAAATAAATCACCGCCACGGTCAGCCCTCCAGACCGAGACTTCAGTGAACTTTCCCCCGGAAGACAACCTCCATCCCCGCGAGTCAGACAGCGTCCAGTTTATTGATGGTGATTATGTAATTATGTAATTTAGAGCGAAAAACGTGACTTATGACATATGATTATAAACTATCCGCAGGTTTAGATTGACAGGGGGAACACCGGGGAAACACCTTGAAAACACACCGACGTCATCATCATGACGTTTACCGTCACGCCTCTTTAGGAGCCGCAGCGCCGGATTTCTGTGTGAATTCACGTCGGTTCGTCTTTAATGCGGAGCTGCTTTGCTCTGTGTGAATCACTATTGGCGAAGAATTGGCGAACCGCCGTTGCGGAGATAATGCGTCTTCTCCTGTGTGAAAGGGGTTACCGGTTCCACCTGGAGGGTCGACCCCCACCACAACCTTCAGAAGAGTACAATGAACCTGCCTGGATCTAGTTGGCTCATCCCTAGGGGCAATGGTGTAGACTGACCCCCCTTCCTTTAGTGCCCTCAAGACACGATACACAACCGAGACCCACTGATCCTGGATCGAATGGCATCCCCGTACCCTAAGATCTCGCAACCACACCAACTGGCCCTCCTTTAGGGGAACGTCATGGACATATTTTCATGTTCTTCTTACAGCGGTCTGCAGCAGCCTTCAACCTGTCCCGAGCTCCCTCGAAAGCCATCTGCAAGTGCGTTTGGTGCTCTTGGAGCCACTCATGGACGCTGCCACCACCAGGATCTTGGATGCAGCCTAACAGGAAATCGACTGGGAGTCTAGGCTCTTGGCCAAACATCAACAGGAAAGGAGACTCACCAGTGGCTTGATGCGGGGTGGTGTTATAGGCATACAAAACTTGGGGCAGACAGGAACTCCAGTCGTGCTTCGTGACACCGGCAATGTACACAACAGGTTTTGAAGCATTCTATTGAAATGCTCACATTGCCCATTCCCTGACGGATGTTATGGAGTGGTACGAGACTTCTCTATACCATACAAAACGCAAAGTTGCTGAATGACGGAGCTCTCGAAGCTCCGTCCCTGGTCTGAATGTATCCGGGCCAGGACACCGAATTTTGAGAACCACTCAACAACTAAGACTTGAGCTACAGTGGTGGCTCGTTGATCCCAGGTAGGAACAGCCAACGTGTACTAACTGAAGACATCAGTCATTACAAGGACATCTTCCATGCCATTATGGCCGGGCTCCAAAACAGTGAAATCAATGGCAAGGATCTCGTTAGGCCGAGAAGCCAGCAAGTGCCCTATGAATGTACAAGTAATCGGTTGCAACCTGGCACTTGCACCACTGTGCCACCTCAGCCTACATACCTGGCCAGTAACACCACTTCCGTAGGAGCTCTAAGGTCCTCTCGACCCCCTGATGGCCATGCCCCTAGTGAACTTCAGTCAGCAAATCTGCTTTTAAAGCAGCAGGTAACAATAACTGAAGCACAACCTCTGCACCGTCTGGCCGGAAAACCTGGTGATACAAAACACCATTCTTCTCCAGCAACCAATCCCACTGCCGAAGCAACACCAAGGCTGAGTGAGACACATTCTTGCAATCCTCTTTATTGGGATGTTGTTTACGCCTCCAGAAAAAAACCAGGACTGTAGCCACAACGGGTGGCGCCTCAGTAACACCAGCAGGTAAGCTTACGACATGTACCTCGTCTAAGGTCCCAACAACAGCATGGGGATAGAGCATCACTTCTGAAGAGCCTAAATTCATGATGGGAATGTAGGCTGTGCCCCGTACCACCAGCACCAGGGCAGGAGAAGCAAGCAGTCTGGCTGGCAGGCCAGAGTCTAATGGCTCAAACAATACAGTGCTGCTGGAGTAGAATAGAATAGAATAGAATAGAGTAGACTTCTGTCATTGTACAGTGTACGACGAAATTGAGGGGCGCTCCCACAGAGCTACAGTGCACAACAAACAAAAACACAAACAAAGATTAAAAGGAGTGCAATAATAAATAAATAAATACTGTAACTGATGAGGTAGTGCAAATGAACAGAATAAATATGAGATATAAAATAATTTACACTATTTAAGAAAATGGTGTAAACGTTTCACACATCATTGGGCCATGAGGCGCAGACATGGCACAGAGGCCGGAGCTGTCCAAGGTGCTGAAAGGGGGGTAGGTAGGTGGTTGGTTATTGTCCAGGGGGGCGGCAGTGTGTGTATCCGCAGCTGTTTGCGGTTGTAATGGCCCAGGGGAAGAAGCTCTTCGTCAGTCTGTTTGTGTGTGATTTTGTTGACCTGTAGCGTCTTCCCGAAGGCAACAGATCAAACAAAGGGTGAGCCGGGTGTGAAGGGTCTCTTGTGATGGCCATGATTCTCCGGCCAAGTACTGCTCTGAGCATGTGGTCACAACGATTTATCACACCACCTGCGATACGACAAGCCCTTTTGCCATGAACCTTGACCTTCCCTGTGCTCTGATCAGCCTTAACACTGGCTTGATGGCACTTTTGCAGGGCCTGCATGACAAACTCGGGGGCCTCAGACACCACCGGTAGGTCGAACAAAGCCAGGCCATGATGCCCAAACAACTCCCTGTAGCACTTGCGGACAACATTCATCCTGAGAACGCCAGGAACCTGTGAAGACACACAACCAGGAGGGTCCTTGACCAACAAAATCCCACAGCCTGGCAACCTCTTACCACAAAACTCCACGTCTAGCTCTAGGTAGCCAATGTAGGGGATAGCCAGGCCATTGGCTGCTCTGAGCTCCCGCCAGAGACAAGATTTGGGCCATTCTTGGCCCCATGGCTCAAAGTGCTGGCGAAAAAGAGACTCAGTAATGGTCGACACCATAGACCCTGTATCTACCAGGCAAGAAACAACAATCCCCCCCATATACCATACCATGCTCACACCTAAATGGGGACAAGATGACATGAGCTTGGACTCTTCCACGTCACCTACACACCCTGAGCCCATAACTTCCCTGCCCGAACTGTGGTTCTGCAGCTCGGCGAGCGCTAGTTTTCCGGCACCTGGGCAGGGTGGAACGGCCTGCTGGACTGAGAGGCCGGCAAAGGAGACTGAGTAAGGAAAGGGACACAGGCCCCATTACACTCCCTAACGATGTGACCTGGTTGCTGGCATCGCCTACAGATTATAGGACCACGAGAAGCTACTCGGCTATGCTGCTGAGGGCGGACGGGAAATGCTCCGAGTCAGTTGATTCAGCTGCTCTTGCTGTAACTTTAGCATTTCCCTCTACTCACGCAGCTTAGAGGCTTGTGGGGAACCAACACCTCCTTGGCTTCTACCCTGAACCACGCACTGAAGACAGAATGACTCTGACCCCTAACAGAAAATGGGTAAGCCCTCTCGTTCCCATCTGATCGCCTCACCCCTAACCTCAAGTAAGGTAGCTTTAGGCTGCCAGCACACCAACTGCGTCAGTTCACGATGAAGGGCCCCATCCAGTACATGCTCCACAAACTGGTCATGCAACAAAACCTCTTCATTAGGTATGCCACTGGGTGCACGCTGCTTCACAGATGTCATGAGACCCATCAACACAAGTGAAAACTCTAACAGAGTCTCTCTCTCTTGCTGCCGTCGGGAGAAAAAGGCCTCTTGTAAAGCTACATAGGACTCTGCACAACCATATAGCTCCTGTAGCACCTCTATGATCTCCACTGGGGCGGTACTTAATCTCCTCACGTGCCTCCCCCTCTAGGTGGTCAAATAAGAAGAATGCCTGATCGGATGCAGACAAGTGGAAGCAGTGAGGCGAAGAAGTGAGGTAGCAAGACACAAGCTACAAGTAGCGGCTTTATTAATTCAAATACAGTTCTCAGTAGCGTGGTGGTATCGCGTTTTTTTTCTGAATCAAATAGCTTTTCAGTAGCTTAGCTCTTTTATTGACCAAGTAGTGCTGTAGCGTCCACACAAGCTACATTTTTACAAACTTCTCTGAAGCTCAGTGCAGCAGAGTTTTCTGCTGCAGTCTCAAATAAAAGGATCAGTCAGTGATGCCACCACCATACATGGCCGTGTATGTGGAGCTGACAGAAGCACTTCTCAGAACAGAGAAACATTCGAAAAGTTTACATTACTCTTTATTATTACTTTTGTCATTTTTAACCAGCAGAGGGTACAACAAAAATGCAATTTCTACAAAACCAAAGTATGGTGGTTAGTCAAAATTATTAGCAATAAATGTATGTAGATATAGCTACTATTTCAGAGTGGGCATAATAAAAATACCACTTTTGAAACTGCCAGTTATATGGGATGCTGGTAGATGGATAAAGTACTTTATTAATCCCAAAGGGAAATTAGAGTGTTATAGCCACTTGACATAAATCGAAATACAAAAACAATGAGGTAGGTAAAAGAAACAAATACAATTAAAGGCTGAATTATATACAATAACTAAATAGACTAACTCAAATATAAAATATAGATATAAAAGCTGAAACTGGAATACAGACTAGAGAACCTTAACGAAAACTATAACTATAATATACTATTTGCTGAGTATACACTGTTTAATTGTGTTAATATGCTACAGTGTAGGACACTGAACATTAGTGCAAGTCGGGTGGATATTGCTATGGTAGTAAGGTGCATGATTGTCCATGGATGTTAGAATTAATACCTGCTTTTTGTTACTATCTGGAGCACATGTTTTTTTTGTTTGTTGCCAAATTTTTGTGCTCTGGTTTTGGAGCAGTGAGAGCACAGCTTATTGTTTAATAAACAATTGAATGTAACATTTTTGCCTGCTTATCTGTCTGATTGACAGTTTTATTGATCACTGAGATAGCTTTGACTTGGAATGAAGTTGTTCCAATATATTAAAAAAATTGCTTTGATGTAGTTAATCTACTTTTGCCATGTTGCTGTAGCTTAGCTTGCTACATTTCTCAGGGGGGTGGCTTTGGTGTAGTGAAGCTTAATTTAATGTAGAGTAACTGGTAGCTTAGCTCACTACACTTTTCAAGTAGCTTGCCCAACACTGCTCCTGCCCAGGGACTGCAGATGTAAATGAGCTTTTAGCTAAAAGCTGTGCACTGTCCCTGTCAAATAAACAAATAATATAAAATGAATAAGTAAATGAGTAAATAAGTCCCTCTCTAGTCTCTGCTGATGTCTCCTCTTTGCCTCCTTCATGCCGGCTTTCAGTCTAGCTCTTGCAGTGTGGTATCCTTCCTTGTCATTGAATGAAAGGCAGCTGTTAGCCCTGGATAGAGTCCTCACCTCTCCATTCATCCAGGCCTTCTGTTTGGGGAATGATCTTATTGTCTTTGTGATCACTACATCATTGACACATTTCCTGATATATGTGTTGTTATCATCTCTGAACATTTGCCCATCATTGCAATACCTTGCATCAGGCAGAATGTACACAGTAACAGGAAAAACACTTGTGAATTGTCTGAGCAGATAATATGGTCGATCCTAGTCAGGTCAGCTTAGTTCTGATGCTGCCTCTCTTCCCATTCTTCCTGGAATGATCACATTGCTTTCAGTGATCTTTTGTCCCGCTGGTCTTGCTGGCCGCTCTGCAGATGCTGCTGATGGAGATCGTCTGACAGTCTGCTGCACTCAATCCAAACCCCATGCTTCGTTTTCCGATATTGATAAGTCCATCTCTATAATAATCAAAGTGTTCTTCAGTAGAAGGGGACATAGAGGCAAATAAATAGAAAAATATATTTTACGGATTAAAGTAGCTACTGGCTGCGGCACCTCCATGCACCGCTGTTGTCAAAGTAACATTTTATAATGATAAACATTTATTTAATAAATCTATTTAGCGGTTCTGATATGGTGGTTTATTAGCTGTAGTTTGAAGTAAATACAAGGATCTTTGGAACCCTCTTCCATCTGCTGCTGCTTCTATCAGGGTCACTCATCCTGCTAGTGTAGACAGTACAGGCGAGCAAGTATTAAGCAGTCGCGCACATGGGAGGGCTGTGCTCATGTTCCTCACAGCCCCGCCCTCGCACACCAGAAATGCTCTCCCACAAGAATGGATTTACTCTCACAGAAACTGTTCTGTGTGCTTTCATCACGTGCATGTGCCTGCATTTCATGTTTGACCTCAGTATCTGGGATGAACATGGATAGGGTGTAATACATGCTTCTCTGTATGCCCTGCCCACCAGGCATTTGGCATGCAAACAGATTTTATGACAATCATTTGGCAGTATGACATTAGAGAAAATGGAAGAGACAGAGAGAAGGGACACTTGCTCTGTCACACCTGTCTCTTTATCTTGGTCAAATCTCTGTTTAAAGGATAACAGCTGGTTTTATGTTGCTGAGGATAGAACAAAGAAGTGGTAGGAGATTTTCACAGCTGCAGTCCTGCTTTCCTCCTG
This sequence comes from Lagodon rhomboides, assembly GCA_039737535.1. Classification (NCBI taxonomy): domain Eukaryota; kingdom Metazoa; phylum Chordata; class Actinopteri; order Spariformes; family Sparidae; genus Lagodon; species Lagodon rhomboides. The sequence continues at coordinate 2,097,825 of CM077796.1, forward strand.
ATACCTGTTTGCCGATTTAGCAGTTCCCAAGGCTAGCCAAGACAAAAAAGCCTTCTTTTGCAGCCACTGGCCCTGATGATCTTCAGGCTAAAAGTTAAACATCCAAGGAGAACATGTTGCCAGCCTTCCCCCAGGATGTTAGGGTACCTTGCAAACAATGGCATTTGCTGGATTTGCAGTCCACCTTCACTGCATGTTTGGGTTTAACATCTGTCCAGTAGTCTGATTCAACTGACAGCCAGATGTTACTCAGTTGGCTATTCTGCTCCTTTCTTTACCATGTTCTCATAAACATGACTGCAGATCTAATGAAAAAAAATAGTTGGCTATAAATCTTTGGCCTTATTGCTTTTTGTACTAATTACACTCATGGGCTAGTTTTGCTCAAACATGGTGTTTGTAAGGGGGGCCATGACAACCACAGAAGTCCAGTAACAATGTATGATTACCTTGTTGCCCCATGCATGTCCCACCCTCAGTAGAACTAGTTCCCAAATGGTGTCTTCCCAGGGACCCTACCCAGATGTTCCCATTGGCATGGCTCCTCAGCCCACCAGGAGCTATTGCCAACAAGCTCCCAAGTATCGAGGTACACAAAACACCAAACTGTGGCAAGTTGGTGATTCCCTGGAATGACAATAGAAACATAGGCCAAAAGTCATCATGAGCAAAATGTCAAATAGGGAAGAGAAACAATGAATTGAACATTCTTAGCAAGTCAAACTAAATCTGTTTATTGTCACAAAGGTATGCTGGACTCATCCACTAGTGATCTCATCAAAAGAGTTTTCAGAAATATCATCAACTTTGACATTAAATGTATGGGCCATCACCTTATATCATACCAATGGTGAAAATTTTGCTGTGTAGTGGGTACCAAGCGTTAAGTATGCAGATTTCATCTAACTGAATACCCCTTGCCTTAGCCTCCCTTACGGTGGCCACTAAAATCTAGTAAAATGCGAAAGACCTTCTCCGGAGCCGGGTGATTATACACGAAAAACCACAATTCTGACAACACAGTAAAAAAGAGAGCAGGATATGTTAGTACGCCTGTCTATGTGTATATCTGTGTGTACCTTGATTCTTCTGCTACATAAAACATAAATTAAACAGAATGTGATAATTTGCTAGTTTTATTGACATACTGTACAAAATATTAGAAAGTATATTTAATGTTTTACCTTGTGAACGTCATTGATTGTTATAAATATCTGAATTTGATGGCTGCAACACATTTCAAAAAAGTTGGGACGGGGCAACAAATGACTGGGAAAGTGGTTGAAACTCAAACAGTAAACCATTCTGTATTTATTTACATTTTTCAGAGTGCTCTAACACTTTTGGAATTGAAGTTATAAGAACCAAGGAACAAAAACAGACCATAATTGACCACTTATCTTTAATCTTCCTTCCCAGGTGCGATTTGTTTTGGAAATATGGCCATTGCCATGATGGAGCCGACGCTGCCAATCTGGATGATGGAAACCATGTGTGCCAGGAAATGGCAGCTAGGTATTTATGAAGCTCTGTTGAGTACTTATAAGATGTGTTCATTCAGAAAATACTATTATGTATACAGTTTACTCTGTCCTTTCACAAAACATTCCCCAAACTTTTGGTTCGGGCTCTGCAATCAATACTTTAAAGAAGTTTATCATGTTCATTTTTTTGTTAACAGTATCGTTAAAAAAATTATCTATAGCTTAAGGAAGTAACACATACATGATTGACCCTTTCACCCACTGATGAAGGTGTTGCAATATGAATATATACCAGTGGCGATTGCTCTAAGACTGCAAGGGAAGCTCAGCTTCCCCTAAAATGTCACCAAAAAAACAAACAAAACAAAAAAGTGGTGAAATATGTACTGCTGTGTTGACTAAATACGCGCTAGAAAGCCTTCATCTTTTGTTCAGAATCAGCTACTTATCACAGGTAACCGGCGCAACTTCCTTCTCATTCATCCCCGCAGCGCCACAGCGCTTTCCACAGTCGGACGCTCAGCTTCTACTGACTTCAGTGGGAAGCGTAGAGCGGGTTGTTCCACTGCAGCGAAACCAGACGGTCATTGGATAAATGCTGGGCTTTGTCCCGCCCATTGGAAGCTCAGCTTCTCTGGGGGTCTATGGGGCAGTGGGCTGGCCCGGACGCTCGGCTTCTGCATGATGATTGGATGAGCTGTCTGAGGCGGAATCCTTTTTTGATTGACAGCTAAGTGAGCGAATCAGCGATCTTGAAGAATAAACATCCACCGGAGCATTTTCCAGGTTTTTCATTCCGTTGTTCTGAACTGATCCGGAGACTTTACCGATCCCCAGCGACTTTGTCACGATCACTCACACTCACAGGCGGTCACACTTCACAGTAGCCTGGCGCAGCAGCTCCAGCTGCTAGCATTAGCAAGGTGCACATCATGGCAGATAATATGAATGTTATTAGAGTTAAAGAGCAGGGCAGGTCAGCTCCTAAGATTGATTTAGTGCAAAAGGTGGGGAAAAGTAACAGGTCTTTTCAGGTGTCCTGAATAATAATAATATATATAATAAATAAACAAACACATTTATGATGTAGGCCGGAAAAATGAGCATCCCCTCCTTGAAAGACCAGCAGCCGCCACTGATATATACCCATCATTACGAGCTGGATGTGGGTCTTGGCATTCTCTGAAAAAAAGTGGTAGTTAGTAAAAGTCATGTTAATTTACAGAAATGTCACTCATTATTTACTTATAATAAAGTATTTAAAGGAAATGCAATGCATCTGTCAGAGAGCCTGACTTAAAGCCTGACTCCAGTGTATTTTGGCATTTCCTGCCAGTGATTTTGAGAATCCGGCCGGACAGTGTGTAGTGTCTCCTAAAATGGAAGTATATCTTGTGTTGAATTAGAGTAGAGTGGCTCCTTTAAGAAATAAGGCACTGCATACCTGTGCGTGGTCAAGAGAGAGGCCTAGTTACAATTCATTCCCTATACAATCCCATTCCACAGCTGTGGAGGTTCTCTTTATTAGGGGGAGGATATAAATACACTGGCTTGCTTTGGTATGCCCTCACCTTCCCTGACTGAAACAGAAACATAGACAGATGATTCACATATTTCTCACATCTTTCGATTTCTTATATTCTATATTGTTATGAATATTGTAAAACACATATTTTAATTGTATTTTAATGTTTTATTATTATGTATGTATTTTTTATGATTATCATAAAAGCTATATGATTTATCTTTTTGTCCACATAGAATAGACTGTATTCTGTATTTATATATTGTTTTTATAATTCCTCTGTGCCATTGCATTTCTGTTCTTGGAAGAAGCAACTGTAACTGCCCGGTTACTTCCCTTGGATCAATAAAGTAGCCTATTTCTAATTCTAATTTCTTAGTAAGCTTATGAGAGGCAAAATATGAATTGAATAGATAAAAGCTCACTCCCATCCTTCTTTTGTCACATTTTGTTTTTTGTTAGACATTTCTTGTCAGTTTTAATCTGATTAGATCCTTGGTTCTTTTCCCAGTGGATTTTTTCACAGTTGATCTGTATCTTATTCTGCTGTCAGATCATAATGACAATTGTAGCAAATATAACAAAAACATAGTTACAGACTACAACTTTAAAGACAGAGAAACATTGACTGGAATGGGAATTTAACACTTACTGATGGCAGTCATAAAAAATGTGTCTACAAAAAGAATGGTCATTTTTAGTATTTATTGACAGCAGATCCGTTTGAAATACTGAAGGAAGGAGTTTAACTTTTTTTTTACTTCATCACAACTGCTAATATTCCCACTACACTCTTCCACACCAAGGACCCCATTCTTCAAATGTAGCTTAATTCATTCCAGCTATTGTGGTTCCTCTTACATGACACTAAATGTTTGGGGCTTAACTCGGAAAATCTTGGTTATGAGCTAGCTGTTTCAGATGAAAAAAGGTTTACAATTCATCTCTATTTAAACATTGCCAGGTGCTTATATAAACGCTGTTCTAAGCACCACCATGCATTAGATAAGTGCTGCCAGGTGCCTCCACCAGGCAACACCTGACTACAATCTCTGCCCTGTGACTTTCAAAGCCAATAGATTTGAACTGTAAGTCAGTCAGTCAGTCAAGACGAAGGGCAGACCACGCTAATGAAGCACTCATCCCCTTTGCTGTTTGTTTGAGTAGCCTAAGGAAAATCCCAAGTATGCCTTTGGTTGATTTTTTTATTATCTATTAGGACCAGAGCACCAAACAGTGCAAGAAAACACATGTAATGCAAGGAATCATTGGTTCCTTCTTTCTTTCCCTACAATAAATTGCTTTTTTTAGTGGCTAATGTTGCTCAAAAACTCATGACACAAATGTATGTGGATTATTGGATTCACCCATGGGTGGGGAAAAATGGTTGCTAGCGCCCCCTAAGACCTTTACACACTGGGGATGAAACAAAATGTCACAAATATGCAAAATACTCGACTGCAAATATTTCACTTCAAAACTATTTAGACCAGCAGCAGCACGTATTTGTGATAGTATGCTCGAAATATGCGATTCTGCCACATGGTTATATAACCAGGGCCGCTGTGGCTCAAGGGTATAGCCAGTGTCTTGTTATCAGAAGTTCGCTGGTTCGATTTCCCTGGTCTGCATGTTTAAGTGTCCTTGGGCAAGATACTGAACCCCACACTGCTCCTGATGTGCTGGTCGGCACCTTGCATGGCAGCCACCACCATCAGTGTATGGATGTATGAATGAATTACTGTAAGTTGCTTTGGACAAAAGCATCTACAAAAGTCCCTAAAATGTAAATTAGCACCCATCAGGCATAAAATTATGACCCCCTGCCTAATATTGTGTTGGTCCCCCTTTTGCTGCCAAAACAGCCCTGACCTGTCAAGGCATGGACCCCACTAGACCCCTGAAGGTGTGCTGTGGTATCTGGCACCATGATGTTAGCAGCAGATCCTTTAAGTCCTGTAAGTTGCGAGGGTCCTCCATGGATCGGACTTGTTTGTCCAGCACATCCCACAGATGCTCAATTGGATTGAGATCTGGGGAATTTGGAGGCCAAGTCAACACCTCAAACTCATTGTTGGGCTCCTCAAACCATTCCTGAACCATTTCTGCTTTGTGGCATGGCACATTATCCTGCTGAAAGAGGCCACAGCCATCAGGGAATACCGTTTCCATGAAAGGGTGTACATGGTCTGTAACAATGCTTAGGTAGGTGGTACGTGTCAAAGTATCATCCACATGGATGGCAGGACCTGAGGTTTCCCAGCAGAACATTGCCCAAAGCATCACACTGCCTCCACCGGCTTGCCTTCTTCCCATAGTGCATCCTGGTGCCATTTATTCCCCAGGTGAGCGATGAACATGCAGCCAGCCATCCACATGATGTAAAAGAAAACATGATTCATCAGAGCAGGCCACCGTCTTCCATTGCCGCGTGGTCCAGTTCTGATACTCACGTGCCCATTGTCGGTGCTTTCGGCGGTGGACAGGGGTCAGCATGGGCACCCTGACTGGTCTGCGGCCACGCAGCCCCATACGCAACAAACTGCGATGCACTGTGTATTCTGACACCTTTCTATCAGATCCAGCATTAACTTCTTCAGCAATTTGAGCAACAGTAGCTCGTCTGTTGGATCAGACCACACGGGCCAGCCTTCGCTCCCCACGTGCATCAGTGAGCCTTGGCCACCCATGACCCTGCCGCCGGTTCACCACTGTTCCTTCCTTGGACCACTTTTGATAGATACTGACCACTGCAGACCGGGAACACTCCACAAGAGCTGCAGTTCTGAAGATGCTCTGACCCAGTCAGTCTAGCCATCACAATTTGGCCCTTGTCAAACTCACTCAAATCCTTACGCTTGCCCATTTTTCCTGCTTCTAACACTTCAACTCTGAGGACAACACGTTCACTTGCTGCCTAATATATCCCACCCACTAACAGGTGTCATTATGAAGAGATAATCAGTGTTATTCACTTCACCTGTCAGTGGTCATAATGTTCTGCCTGATTGGTGTATAATCACATTAAAATGAAACTTAGCACAGACAAGCTGACGAGGGTGTCACGGGGGGGTGGCAGGACCCAAATGCAAAACACAACGCACAAGTAGCAGAAGCAGGGATCTTTATTGTTCACCAACCAATAAATTACAGGACTGGAGCTTGGCAATGGTGGGATTCAAACCCGGGGCTCCTGAGTGGCAGGTGAGGGAGTTGTCAGTGATCCAAGGGGGACAGGCAAGCAAGCAGGGGAGATTAGCAGGATGAGAGCTATAGGGCAGGCAGCGACACAGGGGAATCAAAGAACCGGCAGGACTGGAGGAACAGGAGCAAACAGAGACCAGAAACTCACGGGCAAACTCGAGGTCAGGGACAGAAGGCTGAAGTGTTCTCCGGGGCAGGGACGAGAAGGCAAGGTCAGGGGCAAGCTGGGTCGGTATCCGGAAGTCAGTCCACAGATGAAATGCTGGAAGGTCAGGCATGAAGCGAAGACAATCTGGCAGTGAGTGTGGGGGAGAGTGGAGCTTATAACCAGGCCTGATTGCTGATGAACTGCAGCTGAGTGTGGGAGTGGCTAGCAAGTAGGATGAGCAAGGGGGTGGAGGGTGGAAAACTACTGGAGGAGGATGAATCATGACAGAACCCCCCCGTCAAGGGACGGCTCCCGACGTCCCAAAAACACACCAAGCCGGGCGGGAGGAGGGGGCCAGGAGGAGGGACTAAAACTCACCACCGTCAATGCTGTCCATCTCCTCAGCTGGATGGTCGGAGTGGTCCAAGTAGGTGGAGCTCTCTTCAGGGTGAGCAGGCAGGGAGGAGGTACGAACCGTCGGACGGGGACCCCTCAATGGTGCAGATGTGTTAGAGGGCTGGTCTGGGTGACGGCGATGGAAGTCCGTAATAAGGTCTGGATCGAGAATGTGGCGAGCGGGAACCCAGGATCTCTCCTCCGGACCGTAGCCCTCCCAGTCGACCAGGTATTGGAGTCCCCTCCCCCGACGATCAAGCGTCGCACAGAGAAGGCTGGACCCCCACCGATGAGACGAGGGGGACGAGGAGGCAGAACAGCTGGCGACAATGGACTCTCATGGACCGGCTTCACCTTTGACACGTGGAACGTGGGGTAGATGCGCATGGAGCGTGGCAGCCTCAGTCTCACCGCTGTTGGGCTGATGATCCTCTGGATGGGGAATGGACCAACGAACCTGGGTGCCAGCTTCTTGGATTCCACCCAAAGAGGCAAGTCTCTGGTGGAGAGCCACACTTTCTGGCCCACCTGGTAGACTGGGGCTGGAGAACGTCGCCGGTTGGCTGAAGCAGCATAGCGACTGACCGAGCGTTGGAGGGTGGTGCGCGCCTGGGCCCAAGTTCTGCGACAGCGACGGGCGAAGGCTTGGGCTGACGGGCAGGAGACCTCTTTTTCCAAGGCCGGGAAAAGCGGGGGCTGATAGCCATAGACGCACTGGAAAGGGGAGAGCCCGGTGGCGGAGCTGGTTAGGGAGTTATGGGCGTACTCCACCCACAGGAGCTGCTGAGACCAGGAGGCGGGATTCTGGGACACCATGCAACGGAGGGCTGTTTCCATCTCCTGATTCATCCGCTCCGTCTGTCCATTGGACTGGGGGTGGAACCCCGAGGAGAGACTGGCAGTGGCCCCCACTTGGCTGCAGAACTCCTTCCAGAAAACAGAGGAAAACTGAGGGCCCCGGTCGGACACCACATCCACAGGGAGGCCGTGAAGACGGAATACATGGACCAGAACCAGTTGAGCAGTCTCTTTGGCTGATGGCAACTTGGAGAGGGGCACAAAGTGGGCCATCTTACTGAAACGGTCAACCACTGTGAGGATGACCGTGTTACCGTCAGAAGGTGGAAGGCCTGTGACAAAGTCCAAGGAGATGTGGGACCAGGGTCGATGTGGGACAGGCAGAGGTTGAAGAAGTCCTGCAGGGGCCTGATGGGAAGTCTTGTGCTGATTGCAGATGGGGCACGCCTTGACAAAGTTGCGGGTGTCCTCCTCCAGGGTGGGCCACCAGAAGCGTCTGAGGAGAACGTCTCGCGTACGCTGGGAGCCTGGATGGCAGGTGAGCTTGGAGGCATGAGCCCATCGCAGAACCTCTGACCTCAGGTTGTCCGGGACGTACAGACGGTTGGATGGACAGGCACTAGGCCCAGGCTGACCCTCAGCGGCAACCCTCACCCTCTCCTCAATGTCCCAGGTGAGGGTGGCAATGACACAGGGAGGTGGAAGGATGGAAGCAGGGCCCTCAGCAGATTCTTCCCCCTTCTGGAACTGCCGGGACAGGGCGTCAGGCTTGGCGTTGCGGGACCCTGGACGGTAGGAGAGAGTGAAGCAGAAGCGGGTGAAAAAAAGTGACCAGCGGCCTGGCGAGAGTTCAACCTTTTGGCAGTGCGGATGTATTCAAGGTTTTTGTGGTCTGTCCAAACCAAGAAGGGTTCCTTGGCACCCTCTAACCAATGCCGCCACTCTTCTAGAGCCATCTTTACCGCCAGCAACTCCCTGTTCCCAATGTTGTAATTTCTTTCAGCGGGGGACAAACGCCGAGAGAAGAAGGCGCAGGGGTGGAGCTTCTGGTCGATGTTGGATCTTTGGGACAGGACTGCTCCCACCCCCACGTCTGAGGCATCCACTTCCACCACAAACTGGCGATCTGGATCCGGCATTTGGAGGATGGGTGCTGAGGTGAACCTGGATTTGAGGGTCTGGAACGCTTCATCGGCAGCAGGGGACCACTGGAAAGACACCTTGGAGCTGGTTAGAGCGGTAAGTGGAGCGGCTACTGAACTGTAGTTGCGGATAAAGCGACGATAGAAATTAGCAAACCCCAAGAAACGCTGCAGTTGTTTGGGAGACTCAGGAACAGGCCAGGAGGTGACTGCAGAAATCTTAGCTGGGTCCATCTGGATGTTACCCTTAGCCACAACATACCCCAGGAATGAAACAGAAGAAGCATGGAACTCACATTTTTCGGCCTTGACAAACAGGGAGTTCTCGAGGAGGCGCTGGAGCACGGCCTGGACGTGGTGGACATGTTCTTTCTGGGTTGTGGAGAAGATGAGGATGTCATCCAGGTAGACAAAGACGAAGCGGTTGAGCATATCTCTAAGCACGTCGTTCACCAGGTTTTGGAAGACAGCAGGGGCATTGGTGAGGCCGAAGGGCATTACAAGGTATTCGTAATGCCCCACAGGAGTGTTGAATGCCGTCTTCCATTCATCCCCCTCTCTGATGCGGACCAGGTGGTAAGCGTTGCGAAGGTCAAGCTTAGTGAAGATGGTGCCCCCCTGTAGCAATTCAAAAGCAGATGAGGTGAGGGGCAGGGGATAGTGGTTTTTGACAGTGACGTCGTTCAGGCCTCGATAGTCAATGCAAGGTCTCAATGTCTTGTCTTTCTTCTCAACAAAGAAGAAGCCTGCTCCCGCTGGCGAAGAGGAAGGGCGTATGAGGCCCGCAGACAGGGAGTCATTTATGTAGGTCTCCATGGCCTTTCTTTCAGGGGCTGACAGGGAGTACAGGCGGCCCTTAGGAGGAAAGGTGCCGAGCAGGAGGTCAATGGCACAGTCGTAGGGTCGATGTGGTGGCAGAGAAGTGGCTTTGGCCTTGCTGAAGACCTCACGGAAGTCATGGTATTCAGGGGGCACCCCAGAGATGTCAGGCGAGGAGGAGAAGGTGGGAGAATGAAGCAGTGAGGAGGCATGTTTGAGGCAGGTGAGGTGGCAGGATGTTCCCCACCCATGGACCGCACCGGTCTCCCAGTCAATGTGTGGGTTATGCCGACGGAGCCATGGAAAACCTAGGATAAGCGGCAAGTCAGGATGATCCAGAATGTGGAACTGGATGGTCTCGTGGTGATTCCCGGACAGGAGCATTGGAACCTGGGTGGTTTGGTGGGTGATAGTGCCCAGTCTGTGGCCATCAAGGCCCCGAACAGGAACTGGATGAGGCAGAGGAATCCGTCCGAGCCCCAACTGCTGGGCCAACTCCTCACTGATGATACAAGCGTCGGCGCCAGAGTCTATCAGGGTAGCCAGGGTGTGGGAACCGTCAGGAAGGAGGAGCCGGGCATGGAAAAGGGGTCTTTGGGTTTGGGAAGATAGTGTGGCTAGACTCACCCGTATCTCCCCAACTAGGGGTGAGTCTTGGCTTTTACTGGACAGGTTGACACGAAGTGGCCTCCTTTGCCGCAGTACATACAGAGGTTGGAGCGGCGTCGATGTTCCCGTTCCTCAGGGGTGAGGGCGGTGCGGCCCAACTGCATGGGCTCAGGCTCTACCATCTGCTGACAAGGGGAGGAAGAAGAGCTGGTGGGGGGCCCTCTGAACTGGGCTGATGCCTGGCGGTGGAAAGCCCCTTGGCGTCTCTCACGGCGAACCTGGATGCGGAGGTCGATCCGGATGGCTAGCTCTATTATTCCATCAAGTGTTGAGGGAACCTCGTGGGAAACCAGCTCGTCCTTGATGTACTCAGCCAGGTCGTGGAGAAAGGCGTCTACTTGGGCAGCAGAGTTCCAACTGCTCAGACTGGCTCTAGTGCGAAAGTCGATGGAGTAGTCGGCCACTGTCCTCTCCCCTTGTCGCAAGCCAATCAGTCCCTGCGTTGTCCGTGAGCTGGAACTCCCCATATCAAAAACCTTGCTCCTTAACTCCTGGGAAAATGACTGAAAGGAGGAACAGGCTGGGGACTGTCTCTCCCATTCAGCAGTGCCCCACAGTCGAGCACGGCCTGTCAGGTGGTTGATCATAAAGGCTACCTTCGCCTGCTCCGAGGCAAAGGTACGTGGCTGAAGGGAGAATAACAGGGAACAGTTTGTCAGAAACGGGCCACAGGTCTCTGGATCTCCATCGTAGCGCTCTGGGGTTCCCACCCGGGGCTCAGGGGCGTCAGTGGATGGCAAAAGAACAGGAGCTGGTGTAGGTGCAGGAGAAGCTGGTGCGGGTGTCGTGATCTGGGCGAGAATGGGAGTTAGCTGCTGCAGTTGGTTGGCTAACGCTGTGAGAGCATCTGCGTTGACTGCGGCTACCTGCCTAGCCTCTGCAGCTGCTGCTGACATTATCTGTTCATGTTGCATGAGGACCTCCTCTATTCTCTCAAGGCGACTCAGGGGAGAGGGATTGTGTGCTGGGTCCATGACTGGCCAGATTGTACTGTCACGGGGGGGTGGCAGGACCCAAATGCAACACACAACGCACAAGTAGCAGAAGCAGGGATCTTTATTGTTCACCAACCAATAAATTACAGGACTGGAGCTTGGCAATGGCGGAATTCAAACCCGGGTCTCCTGAGTGGCAGGTGAGGGAGTTGTCAGTGAGCCAAGGGGGACAGGCAAGCAAGCAGGGGAGATTAGCAGGATGAGAGCTATAGGGCAGGCAGCGACGCAGGGGAATCAAAGAACCAGCAGGACTGGAGGAACAGGAGCAAACAGAGACCAGAAACTCACGGGCAAACTCGAGGTCAGGGACAGAAGGCTGAAGTGTTCTCCGGGGCAGGGACGAGAAGGCAAGGTCAGGGGCAAGCTGGGTCGGTATCCGACAGATGAAATGCTGGAAGGCCAGGCATGAAGCGAAGACAATCTGGCAGTGAGTGTGGAGCTTATAACCAGGCCTGATTGCTGATGAACTGCAGCTGAGTGTGGGAGTGGCTAGCAGGTAGGATGAGCAAGTGGGTGGAGGGTGGAAAACTACTGGAGGAGGATGAATCATGACAGAGGGACTGATAGAAAAACAGAACCAGCTTGTAGAGCTCTGAGAGACCCCAGGGATATTTGAGGTTGCACTGCAGCTCACTGACAGGGAGAGAGAGGTCACATTCAACGGGTCATCTCAGCTGACTGTCCTGGGGCTCTAGTCCGGTCCGTAATGATACATCAATACATGTATTGATTAAATTAAGACCAAAAAGTCACTTGTTGCTATGACCTATACCCAACAGGAAGTCAGCCATTTTGCATTCATTGCTCATTTTTGGTGATTTGCACGTGTTGTACTATAAAATAGTCCTACATCTTCAACCCGATCGACTTAAAATTTTAGTGAGTTTTCATTGTTGGGCAACTCATTTATAAACACCAACATAATCAGACCTCTCAGGTGCTCAGTGACCTTGCGGTTCCAGATTTATGCAAATCCTGATTTGGACAAACAGCGTATTGTATTCAGGCAATTAACATTAGGAATTTGTTACCTGCTGAACTCAAACTAAATCCTGACTGGGATCTTTTCTGAAATCTGTTACTGAGGGTCAATAATCAGTTTCTGTAGTTATGAAGGGTCTTTTCACACCTAACCTCTAATATGTATCCTCGTGCCTTTTCCAAGTAAGTGTAGTTGGTTGGGGCTGGTGTGAAGTCTGTCAGTGGAACCTGTGATGTAGACAATCGCACCGAGACAGCTTAAAAAGCTGCTTCAGAGCAGATTCTGGTGCAGTTTGTTTAAGGTGTAAAAGCACAAGGACCCACCACAGATTTTTATTATAACAGATACATGATTTTAGCACCATTTCAAGTGCTTCATTACAAATAAATGCATCTGCAGGTAACTGTACAGAACATGATCTTATATTTAGATGTGAATTAATTAATTAAATGAAGATGTGTATTTATGCAAAATCATTTCATGTGGTAAGATGTTTGCATGTCAGTGTGGTATTTTCCCTGATTATCAGGTCAAAAGTTGTTAAAACTGCTGTGCCAGTATCCTACTCCATGTACTGTGACAGTTTATTAAAGTCCATTAAAAAGTGTGTGACAGCAACCCAACTGCAACAATAAGTCCTGAATCATAACTGGACAGGACACATCTCTGTTTCCTCATTATTCAACATACTTGTGATTTGTAGTCTAAAAATACTTGATATGATAATGATAATATCTAGCAGGGTTGAGAGGGTTACCACTTACCAGTACAGTTATTAATTATTTGTCAAAAAATGTAGTCAGTAACATAATCCAAGTATCACACGGAAAAAGTAACGTAACTTGATTACTTTCCATTTCTTTGGATTACCTCAATACCAAACATCAAGACAAGCGTAAATAAATATCAATAAAATGACCATTAAATCTTTGCCGGAATACAGTTACCATTTTTGTATCTCGATTATGTTACCATGTTACATGTATTCCATTTCTGAGTTATTATAGTTATATTTGCTTGTGAGCTCTTTGAGACACCAAAGAACATAAATCAACATCAGAAGCATTAAAGGGCTACATAAACTGCTGTGGCATCATGATTTCCCCACCTGGGTCATGATGAATATGGTTTTCGCCAACACTCTGCAATGACTGCATTACCTGTCAGTCTGTATGACTTTGTGTTTCCTCTTGTGGGTTAATTTGTAAAATGCTAATGTGAACAGGAACCAGACCAGAACTAAAATGCAACAATGTATCTTTTTTTCAGAAGGTACAGTCCAAATTAACCAAATTACAGGCCTGAAAACACCCCAAGTCATCGCCTTTACAAAATATCATGAGTAATTGCTCCTCATTTTCTGATTTTATTTACATAATATTCATACATTGTTTTACTGAATGACTTGACGTAGTGCAAAAGTGTCACTCCTCCATCCTGCTAGATATTTTCTATTCAGAGGCTGCCTACAGTCTTTGTTTTAATATGAAGTCTAGGTCAGATAAAAAAGGATGAGAACAGGATATTAGGGTGTCATAGGCTGGCAGATGGAAGGCACAAGTCTTCTTTCCAGACAATGGAAGATGTACAGCTGCTGAGTGATGAGGCACTGATAGAGATCTGCTTATCTTGGAAATCCTGCCCACATGTTGAGTCTCTCATCTCTCTTTCTCTGTCTGTCTTTGGCCCAGGCGTTGCTTTCTTACCAGCTTCCATCTCCTACCTTATTGGAACCAACATCTTCGGCACATTGGCACACAAGATGGGGAGGTAGGAAGGGAAATTATCTTTATCCCCCCCCGTGTCTGTCTCTGTCTGCCACTGGGGATGTGATATCTGTTTCCGCTCCTCTAAATGAGTTTTCAGTGTTTTTTTGTATTTATTAGGCTGCTTTATTGAAGCCTTGATGATACAGGCAACCTATAATTTCTGTGTTCATGTCTTCTCCTTGAATGGTATATGGGAATTTACATTCAGAATTATTTTTGTATTAACCTTTTCAGTACTGTCATAAACCAGTCCTTTTTTAAATATAAAATGGTACTTAAAATTTTCCAATTTAACCATATCACACACATATTATACTATTGCTTCTAATGCTATTGGCATTGCCTCTTCCACAGGTTTAATGCTGCAGTGCTGCCCCTTCTGTCTCTACTCTACACTGCCAATTATTAACACCACTGTTTCTGTCATGACAACTTTTTCGGCTTTCACTTCTTTTTTATTTTAACTCAGCATCACATATATGGAAGTAAACACCATTCACCCAGTATCAAACTTAGCTGAGGTGCTGCAGCTCTAAAACATCAAACTAAAACAGAGAACAGCAAAAATCGGTTTAACGTGCACAAGCTGATGTTAGCTCTGAGACATTCTTCAAGGCTTGAACAGGCAGCTTGCTTTTTTCTGTCCTAACTCAGTAACACATACAATGTAGTACAACCTTTAAAAAACAATGTCAAAATTGTACATGTTTGTTTTCTTTATTAATCTTCCAGCTGTGACTCGTTATGACTTTGGTCATATTACACTTATGTCATCACTGTATTTTGACTCCATGTGTCTAAACTTTAAATGAACTTACTACTGTTGCTCTCTGTTAGCTGAGCGGAGACAGTATTGAGATGAGGCACTGGAGAACGTTCATAAAGTCTAATCCTTTGGACTGTTGTGGAAAGCCACAGTCCCAGCATTAGACAACTTGTCCATAGGCTTATACAGACATTTGAGAGAGATGGGGAAGGTCTAATTTTTCACATTACGTTACAATCTCAGAATCAGAATCAGAATCTGAATTCCATTATTGTCCCGCAAACGGGGAAATTTCTTTGCCACAGCAGCCAAAGGACAGTAATATTACAAAAAACAATAATAATAGTAAAAAACAAACAATATAATAAAAAGATAAGAATAGAATAGACTCTTATATACATATAAACATAATATTGTACAAAATGTACAAAATAAACATGTAATTATAAACAATGTCATCCCTGGAGACATAGTCTCTGGCTCCACGGCTAACTGAGCTATGAGCTCATTTGCAAACAGCAGCTAGCTACAGCCAAAGATAGTTCGTAAAGACCAGCAGTTATTGGTTAGTGAAATGCTGCCCCCTATGTTATTGGAGGTATCTGCGGGCAGCTGTGGCTCAGGAGGTAGAGCAGGTCGTCTAGTAATCGAAAGGTAGCTCGTTCGAATCTCCCCCTAGCTGCATGTCGAAATGTCCTTGAGCAAGATACTGAACCCCCAATTGCTCCTGATGACCAGTTGGCACCTTGTATGGCAGCCTCTGCCATCAGTGTATGAATGTGTGAATGGGGGAAATCTGACAAGTGTTTGAGCGGTCAGTAGACTGGAAAAGCACTATAGAAAAAAAGACCATTTACCTTCAAATTCTGGCGATATTCTACAAATTACACTTGTAAATTAGTAACAATAATAGTAATTGTTTCCAGCTGTTATAGCTTTTATCAACAACCCAGTTTCCCAAAAAGCTGCCAGCAGCATGTTTCAAACAAGCTGGGATGGGGCAACAAAAGATTTGGAAAGTTGTGGAATGATCAAAAAACACAGGTACACAGCTTGATGGGGCGAGGTGCACCACTTGTGTAAAGGTATTACTATAGGGGCTCAGGAACATTTTGTGAAACCGTTATTGTTATAAAAAATGAATGCAGTCAGCTGCTTACAAACTGTATCTACCATTTTAATACTTAGTGCTAAACGTAACGTATATGACATTTATTGTAAGTAAATAACTCTCCCCACCTAATATCAATGATACAACCCTGATTCCTGAATGAAGGTTGGGGCGTTGTGTAAACTATTATACAATATCCAGCATATGTTAATGAATATACTGTATGTTACACACATGTAAAATAAAGTCCCATCCTTTAACTTTATGCAAAGATTATTGTCACTAATTACAGTAAAATTGTTTAGGTATGATAACACTGACTACATCTTCTCCTCCTGCAGATGGCTTTGTGCTCTGATTGGAATAATGGTGGTTGGAATCAGTGTAATATGTGTAAGTATGACGGAGTGTAAAGTCAAATATCACCTTGTATAATATTCGATGAGCACTGATATGAAACTAACCATTTAAAATGAAGCAGAAATCATGATTTTTAAATAAGAATTCTAAAGATATTTGATATCTGTACATTTATATATTATATATATATATATTATATAATTATAATTTAATGTACTTTTTAGGATTTATCAGCCAGTAGAAACACAACAATAGATGTGCTAAATGTGGATTTTATAGTGCTTTAATGTGTACACTGTGTGTTTTTTTTTTAATCAAACCCAGGCTTTTGTTTTTGTATACAAAACGCATTTAGTGGGTTAGAACCACTAGAATGAGATATTGGGCTCTATCTTACACTTGATGCAAAGCAGCACACAGCACAGCACAAGCGTCATCGCTCATTGTTCATGCCCAGCACCCACTTAAATAGCAAATGTGCTTACCCCCAGTTGTGCACCCCTGAGCATGTTGGTCTTAAAGTGAGGTGTGGTCAGGCACACTGATGGTGGATTGCTATCTTGAGCAGCAGAAAGCAACAGCACCATAGACCAACAAAAAGCTGGTCTAAAGTCAAAAGAGTTTCCTGCTATTTAAAGGACGCATTAGATGTGCCTACACAGGCGGGTTCACACCGTTCAGACACTCTGATTGGATTATTTGAGAGGCTGCTTTTAGTTATTTTAAACATTTCCATGAACGCAATAATGTCACTGTGACAAATATCGTGGCACATTTAATCAGCAAAACTAAAAGCTCTACGTAGTTATAAACTCTCCAAAGGAAACGAGTCAGGACTTTTAAATAATAAATGCAGTAAATCAGCTGTTCCTCGTGTGCAGATGTGCATGTTAATGTAGACGTACTCATATCACTACTGCTGCTGGAGGATCGCTGCAGGTGATGCTAATTAAGGACGTATTTTACCCTCTCATCCCACCGTTATTGATCAGGATGATACCTTTTATGACCCGTTCTGCCTGATCCATGGACTGAGATCTGTGCACACACAGAGGGACACAGCGGCTCCTCCTCCTCCTCCTCAGTCCAATGTCGGTTTATATTTTCATATGCAGTCAAACAGAGTTGTTGATGGGACAGATGATTGTGAACCGACGGGGCAGAGGGTCCAACAGACGAGGATCACATCCCTGTCCCCCAGCGAAGACGAATTCCACTGATTAATATGTGTTATAGACCGTCTAAATAGGGAAAATTATTTGTAAGGGTCATAAACATTCATATTATTCAAATTGTTTAGATATTCCCTCAGTTTTATATTTTATTTATCTCCAAATGTAATTCTGCCAATGGGGAGTTCACAACTAATTTGACACTAAAGTAAAGACAAATGTCTTTGTTGTTTACACTCACATATCAAATTTAGGAATAAATGTTATGAATTGAATAAACAAGAAAATACTCTTGTCTGTCTGTTCTAGGTTCCATTTGCCACTAACATCTATGGTCTGATTCTTCCCAATTTTGGGGTTGGTTTTGCGATTGGTAAGTTTGCTGAATTAAATACTCAAATAAATAACTATTTTCTCTTCTATAAGACCTTTATACATAAATTGTGGCTTGTTACAGGCATGGTGGACGCCTCTATGATGCCTATAATGGGTTACCTGGTGGACTTGCGGCATGTGTCTGTTTATGGAAGTGTATATGCCATCGCTGATGTGGCTTTCTGCATGGGATTTGCTTTAGGTAAGCAAGAATCAGAAACACAATACCTTAGTCACACTCCAGATAAACTGCAGGGGGGTATTCCAGAAAGGAGGTTCAACAAACTCTGAGTCTATCCCTGAACTCTGAGTTGATTTACTCTGAGATGAGAAACTCTGAGTATCCGGTTCCAGAACAGCTGATCTGAGTTAGGTAAGTCGACTCTGAGTATGTTAACTCTGAGTTGAGCTCGTGCCTGAAGACTAGTAAAAAGCCATCATCAATGGAGCTCCGATACTGTGATTCACCATGGCAACAGGGGAGAAAACAGGAAGCAGACATCTTCTGGGGAAAAAAAAAGTAACGCGGCTGCGGCGGTAATAAAAATCACTGAGAGAGTTTTAGATGCGGTCGTCTTTTCATTTTTAATTTAACATCACTTTCTTTTATATTAGCCTCTGAGGAAGTTGTTGAATGTTGTTTAATGTTTTATTTTATTTTAGGTTATTTTATTTTATTTAAATTGGCTGAAAATGAAATATAAAAACAATTGGCTCCTCACTTTGGTTTTATTTCACATATTAAACAAAGTAAAAGTTTATTCAGTGGATATTTTAACTTGTAGTAGCTTTTACCACCAACAGATGCTGTTTAACACACATCTGTGTCCTAACATCCTGCTGAGTAGATGAACAAGAAGTGCTGCTCACCTCCACCACGTCCGACAGAGGTTGAGGAGCTGGTCCTGAGTCAGGTCGCTGGGTGACCAGAGGCTGAGAAGCTGGTCCTGAGTCAGGTGACTGGGGGACCAGAGGCAGAGGAGCTGGTCCTGAGTCAGGTGACTGGGGGACCAGAGGCAGAGGAGCTGGTCCTGAGTCAGGTCGCTGGGTGAAGAGAGGCAGAGGAGCTGGTCCTGAGTCAGGTGACTGGGTGACCAGAGGCAGAGGAGCTGGTCCTGAGTCAGGTCGCTGGGTGACCAGAGGCAGAGGAGCTGGTCCTGAGTCAGGTCGCTGGGTGACCAGAGGCTAAGGAGCTGGTCCTGAGTCAGGTTACTGGGGGACCAGAGGCAGAGGAGCTGGTCCTGAGTCAGGTCGCTGGGTGACCAGAGGCTAAGGAGCTGGTCCTGAGTCAGGTTACTGGGGGACCAGAGGCAGAGGAGCTGGTCCTGAGTCAGGTCGCTGGGTGAAGAGAGGCAGAGGAGCTGGTCCTGAGTCAGGTGACTGGGTGACCAGAGGCAGAGGAGCTGGTCCTGAGTCAGGTCGCTGGGTGACCAGAGGCTAAGGAGCTGGTCCTGAGTCAGGTTACTGGGGGACCAGAGGCTGAGGAGCTGGTCCTGAGTCAGGTCGCTGGGTGACCAGAGGCAGAGGAGCTGGTCCTGAGTCAGGTCGCTGGGTGACCAGAGGCTAAGGAGCTGGTCCTGAGTCAGGTTACTGGGGGACCAGAGGCAGAGGAGCTGGTCCTGAGTCAGGTCGCTGGGTGAAGAGAGGCAGAGGAGCTGGTCCTGAGTCAGGTGACTGGGTGACCAGAGGCAGAGGAGCTGGTCCTGAGTCAGGTCGCTGGGTGACCAGAGGCTGAGGAGCTGGTCCTGAGTCAGGTCGCTGGGTGACCAGAGGCAGAGGAGCTGGTCCTGAGTCAGGTCGCTGGGTGACCAGAGGCAGAGGAGCTGGTCCTGGGTCAGGTCGCTGGGTGACCTGAGGCTGAGGAGCTGGTCCTGGGTCAGGACCCAACATTAGAGGCAGACACACACTTACTGTCTACAGATTGAACTAAAAGTCATTTAATCTTATGTTCATTGCGGCGGCAAACTAGAAACACAGACTTTGAAATTACATTGTTGGAAAAAATACAATAGGCTAAACTGATGGTTACTTTTGGAGCTATCTGTGGGAAATAAAGAAAGCCAAATGAAATGTGAGTTATTTCTCTTTTTCTGGCTGCTGGAAGGTGATTGATTTACCTGCGAAGTGATTAAAAAAAAAACAAAGAGGATTGTTCAGATCTGAGAGCACGTCAGCGATGACGTGTAGCCTGATATTCGCTGTGCGGCCGGACAATATAAATGACGGACTGATGAGAAGCGGTCTACTGTTCGGTTCAGTCCTCGTCAGGGAGTGAGAGCTCATCTAAATGAATCTAAATCCCCTCCTGGTGTAAAACTATGTGAATTATTTCAGCTTCAACATGCTCGGACTGAGAAAGAAAGGACAGCCACTGTCAGACAGCTCCGTCAGACTCAGGGTTTCTTCAGGTAAACCTGCCAGTGAGCAGGTGAGGTTCACAGAGTCAGTTACCACAGTAACAGACCCAGAGTTTAAGTTACCTCTCTTTCTGGAACTGAAAGCTCAGAGTTTCTCTCATCTCAGGGTTAACAAACTCAGAGTTTTCACAAAACCTGCTTTCTGGAATACCCCCCAGGTTATGATACCTCTACAGTGGATTTGGACAGCAACAGAGAGTGTTCAAACCATATACATCTTTATCTTGTTTGTCTCAATTACATTCTGGTGTCATTGCAGAGCCTGAGTTCTTATTCTTGGTTATCACACAGAAACTGCCATTTATTAACTCCCGACCATTGAAGGGGTTTTGTTGAAGTAATGTTAATCAGAACAGCAAGATCTTCACTGACTGATTTTTTTTCATACTGTTTGACTTTGTTTATATGTGGCGGACCCTGCCACACTTCTAGCTTCAAACAGTGTTGCCGAACCTTATTTTCCTCTGAGAACAGCTTGTTTATTCACTTATGGAACAAAGTTTGTATTATTACCTCATTAATGTTGTAAATATTAAAATTCTGAGTTTCAATTTCTTCTCCAAAACAACACAGCGCCCCTTCTAGAAACAATAACTAATTCTGATCTAACCTGGAATTCCTTCATCGACACTTTAAATTCATAATTCATGCACTGATTTCTTTGCTAATAACCTCTTTTGCCTGTCCACCAGGTTCTTGATTTGATATATACATATATATATACAGGCAGTATATCTTCTCTCCCTCTTGAATCAAATAATGAATTTTATCAATACTATATGTTACATTTATTAATATTGTTGTTAAGATGGTAGCTGGATTATTGTCTATTATTGTTTTTATTTTTTTTATTTCTTTTCCTTAATATACCATTTTCTTCATTATACTCCCAGTGATGTTGATATTATTATTTTTATTATGATAAGTATTATTAGACTGTTTTTATTTATCCCACATCGGGAAAATTCACTTGTCACAGTAGCAGGTAGAGAGACATACAGACATATAATAAGTACAAGACTTAAAAATACTAAAAAAGATTTAAATAAGAGAGAAAAGATCAAATAGAGAAAGGACTATGTGTTATGTGCATTTTATACAGGAGGCAAAAATGTGCATTATATGTCAGAGTATTGCCTTGTTGAAGGTTGGATGCATAAATAAATACAGTGTTTAATACAGTGTTTGAAAATAACCAGACTCAGTGTATGAATATGAATATGTAAAAAAAATAGAATGGTATTATTGCACAGGATAATTGCACAAGATGGCAGAGGTAGAAGTGTAAGTAGTGCAAGATAAGTAGGTGCATATGGTGCTACATTAAGAGTTATTGGTGTATATTATTATTATTATTATTATTATTATTATTATTGTTGTTGTTGTTGTTGTTGTTTACTTTCTTTTCTCATTCTTGCCACTACCTCAAATTTAAATACACACACTGACACACATACACACACATCATTGTCCTTATATTACCTCAGTATATCTATGTTTTGTCTTATGTATGTCACTTATGTATGTTCCATTTACCCTGACGTTTCTCTGTTTTTACCACTATATCTTGTATACTGGTGCGGAGCTGCAATGCAAAGTGCTGACTCAGTCAAACAAAAACAAATGAAACCAGTATGTCATCTGTCCTGTATTGATGTAGGTCCATCTATCGGAGGATCCATTGCTGAGAGTATTGGCTTCCCCTGGGTGATGACCATAATTGGAATAGTGGATATCTTCTTTGCTCCTCTTTGCATCTTCCTCAGGAATCCACCAGGACAAGAAGAAAAAATAGTAAGATTCAAAGCACACTCAAATAAACAAACGAAACAAAACTTGATGAAGTGCTGTTTGAAGACATGTTGTTGTCAGAGCTTCTTGAATCTTGACACATCCCGCCTGCCGTAGTTCCAACAGGTTGCAACGCACATTTGAAAACGCGAGGCGCTAGAGAGCAGTATTCGTTTGAATGCTGCTCTCTAGCGCCTCGCGTTTTCAAATGTGCGTGCGTGGTGCATGCACAGTTGGAACTCCTAAGTAACTTCTAATGGAATCTCAAAGGCAATAGTGGAAAAAAGAGTTTCTCCAAGGTCTGTTATGTGTATCATGTCTAAATACATTCTTAACCCGTCCGTACAAATGACTGAAGAAGAGGAGTTGCCAAGCTGTCTGCTGTGGATGAATGCATTTTGACATTTCCTTTAAGGGCTTCACAGAAACACATAATGTCATGTTGACAGGTTTTAGTGACTGTTGAAAAAACATGAATTTCCTCATCATTGGACATCGATGTTGCATGCTTGTGGCTAAACCTCCTCATCTTGCAGCTCCATCCAGGGCAGGCATCCTTATGATCATTTCTTAAGCCCCATTCACACATGCACTGGAACTCTGGATTTATCCACAGTTTACCCAGAGGAGCTGTGTGTATGAACACAAATGTCTGCATTATTTCCCCCGGACTTTACCCTGCCAGCTTCCTTGTCCACAATCCAGGTGAGCCACATGTGTGAACAGAGCAGACAACTGTCCGGAGTGAATTCACAGTGAGTGAGAGGGCAAGTCGACAACGCATAATCTTCTGCGTTAGTGCTGGTTTGATCAGCAGTAACACATACTCTAACGTACACTGGGACACGTGAAAATGGTGATTAAATGGCTCATAAATGGCTCAGCAAAACAGAATATTTCCCCACTCATTCTCTCACTCTTCCATATGGCCCGTTCACGCTGCTGCTGGACACAGATCGAAAATGCTGCAGCTTTCTGTCTATGATGGGATCTTCATGCACAGAGTATGGCTGCTTCATACTCCTCTGCTTGCCTGTATATTACTTTCCACTCCTTATTTGATATTGCAGTTGCAGATACATCCAAATGCGTAGTGTTGATATCAACACAAAAACATCCATCATTACAGAGCAGCCTGTAGCCTCCTGCCCAGGCCCCGCCCCTCTCCTGAAACACACAGAATATTCCAAACATGTGTGAGCATGTCTGACACGGACATGTGTGCTGCTTGTGTGAACAAGCAAATGTGGACAATATCCCGATATGATTCTCTGGATACTGTACAGAGTTCATATGTGAAAGGGGCAGCATCTGCTATGATTCATCACCCCTCTTCTCCATTCCTTTCTGTTTGTATTTACTCCCATCCGTTCAGCTCATCTGCTACTTCCCAGTCAGTATTTGCCTTTTTTACTGCGACATTTGACATGTTTCCACTAGGAATGCTCTGCTCTGTCAGATCAGGATTGGTCAGATTCTGACCTTATGAAGTGAATAGGGCATTGGTCTTATGTAATCAATCCGCATTGAATCTCTCCACTAACTTGCTGCAGAAAGCTGCTTTCTTAGTTTACCACTAGACTACCACTTTTCAAATTGCACATGTAGGGGCTTTAATGGCAACTGCAATACATTTATTATTTCAACATGACTGTGGCTCAGGGGTAGAGCCAACGTCTTGTTATCAGAAGGTCGCTGGTTCGATTTCCCTGGCCTGCATATCAAAGGGTCCTTGGGCAAGATACTGAACCCCAAACTGCTCCTGATGTGCTGGTTGGCACCTTGCATGGCAGCCGCCACCATCAGTGTATGGATGTATGAATTACTGTAAGTCGCTTTGGATAAAAGCGTCTGATGAATACCCTATAATGTAAAGGAACAGTTCACCAAAAAATTAAAATTCAGTCATCATCTCCTCCTCCTGATGATATAAAGTCTCGTAGTCCACAAATAATTTCTGGAGCTTCACAGTAAAACAGTGTTGCAGCATTCTGCTACACAGCTGAAGTAGTTGGAGACTGAAAACAAACATCAAATGGCTCCATACAGCTTGTCTGCTGTAATCCAAGTCTCCAGAAGCCCCGAGATCACAAACTGATTTCAAAGGATGTTATTTAAACCCTTTTTAAGCCTTAATCTTAACTGTAACGGCTAATCTGATAGCGCACACCCAATCTGAAGTGGGCGCACCAGCTTGACTGATTCTGAAATGTTTTATGGACCACAAAACATTACCTTCACTTTTCTCCTCACCTTCACTGAACTCCTATCACCTCAGCATAATCATAGAATTATCTGAATAACTGAACTGAGCCTTCTTAAATCAGGAGCATAAACTGTTTACTCTGTAAAAACTTTAAAACCTTTTGCTAAGGTGACTTTGACACATGTTGTGGCAGAAACAGCACTTCACAACAATTTTCTTTTTCAGGCCATTTTGATGGACTCCAGCTGTTCAATGAAGATAAGGTCCTACTCCACAACGGGGACGTACTACCAGGGTGGAGACATGGAGCCAGAATATGATGAATATAATTAACAGGACACCAGCCATGCAGGTTAACCCTTCAGAGGATCTATTTTGTTGTACAAAAAAAGGAACAGCAGAAAAAAAACACCCAAGATATTTCCATGTTCAGCGTTAAGTCTTCACTGTTCAATGTCCTCTAAGGGGTTGTACTGGAGTAAACCAAAGTTGTTTTTGACCTGTGGTTGCAGGCGCATTGTGTGAGAGATATTTTGTAGCCAACAGCCTTATTCAGTAGAGAGATGTGTCAAAAAGCACTTTTAGGTAGCAGGAGGGTGCTGAGCAACAAGTATGCTTTGCTGGTTTATTTGGTATACAAATCTGTCTTAACTTATTTGTCAGGCATTAAAAGTCTAATTTTTATCTACTGTATGTTCATGATACTGTCCATAGTATTATTACAAACCTTGGTGTGTAAGTTGGTATTGTATTTGTGAGGTATGCCATGAAACTGTTGTTTGTTGAAATTCCCAGAAGATTTGTTGGCCGGGTCGATGTTATTTGTTTAACTTGATACTAAAGTACATACTTACGACTAAAACAGCCCCAACCAACCGTTCTGGCTGAACTGCACGAGGAAGCCAACACATTTGAGCTGCTTAAGACAGGGACGAGGAATGTTTTCTAATACACTCCTAATACACAGCTACGTGTTGTTGCTGTTTTTTATATTTTGGCAGCTTCAGAGATAGAGATCATATAAAGCTGTTCGTTCTATTTTTAATTTAATAATCCATTAATACTGTAAATTTACAATTAGTGGTCTTTTTTGCCTTTTAACTTTACCTTGATTTATTCATTATACTGTATCCATTATATCAATACAACAGGTACACACACCACTCTGCAGAGATTCTCTTTTCAACAGAAATGCTGTTTATATTCATTTACTAATTCCAGTCACTTCCACTTTGATGTTTGCTAAAACAATGTTAAAGGGATAGTTCGGATTTTTTGAAATGGACTCATATAAAGTACATATCTACAGTCGGTCTGTTCTTTACCGTAGCTGCCAATCAGCGCAGCCTCAGTTTGGAGAAGCAGAGAGCCGCTCCAGCCCAGACGCTCAGCTTTGTACTGCAGTGAACGGAGACCAGATGCAAAGCCAATTTTAACCACGTATAACAAGGCCCACCTAAAAAAATCTACATCAGTTCAAGTGTACGTTGTATAGAGAAAATTCACTCCGCTTTACATCGCCGTCAGACCGCCCGTTCTTTTGGCACTACATTTTCTCAACTGTAGAACCTCCGTATCCCTACGCTATCTGCGAGCGGCAAAATACAGTGCGAGGCCCAGTTGCACTAATGCGTAGGGATACGGAGGTTCTACAGTTGAGAAAATGTAGTGCCAAAAGAACGGGCGGTCTGACGGTGTGAATTTTCTCTATACAACGTACACTTGAACTGATGTAGATTTTTTTAGGTGGGCCTTGTTTTAGGTGGTTAAAATTCGCTTTGCATCTGGTCTCCGTTCACTGCAGTACAAAGCTGAGCGTCTGGGCTGGAGCGGCTCTCTGCTTCTCCAAACTGAGGCTGCACTGATCGGCAGCTACAGTAGAGAACAGACCGACTGTAGATATGTACTTTATATGAGCCCACTTCAAAAAACCCAAACTATCCCTTTAAGCTGCAAAAAATTAAATTCAAGACTTTTCACAGACTTTTTACAATAAAAGTATTCCAGCCTTCCATTTATTGTTAGCAGGTGCAGAGTATTTTCCCGGCGGGGAGGCATTGTATGGCCTGACAATATAGCCTGTGTACATTCAGGTAGGTAGTCTGGCTGTTCAGAAGCGCATTCCTCCACACTGGTCAGTTCTGCTACTCTTTTCTAATCACTGATCTCTATATTAACCTCATGAATTTACAACATATAGCTTTTCATGTGTTCCTGGATAGTGGGATGTTGCATTTTATGCAAACAAAGAAGTTAAAAGGACTATAGACTTGTGAGATAATCTGTGGGGAGGCCTTTTTTGATGCCTGCAGCCTGTGTCTGTGTGTGTGTCTGAATAAATACATAAAAACACAATCAAAAACAGCAGTTATTATACTATTTCTAATAGTGTTTTGTGTCAGTGTGTTTTCTTGCTAATTGTGCTAGCAGCAAGCAGGGAAAATAGAACAGACCCCAAAACAATCACTGATTGCAAGCTGGCTTTGGAGATCCACGCTGTGGCTCAGCAAGCTCCATCTGAACAGCCTCATTTTACCATTGGAGCCAAAGAAAGGCAGAGCTTCAGCACTCTTCATGGAGCTGCCACCTTCTGTGTGTTCCTAGCATGATATGGAGAAAAAATGACAAAAAAATGACAAAACACACGAAAGAGTAAAATGTAAAAGTGTCACTACTGTGTAATGGTCAGTTCTAGCCAACTTCAAGAATCTCGCTGTACATTTAACCATTTCCGAGGTTCAACTGGTCACAAAGTGCACAAATGTTTACAGAAGTTTAAACTTAATGTTATCTAGTGGGGTTTTTTTTCAACTTCAGCTGTAAATTAGTAAAATAAACATGTAATTTTAGATTTTCTTCTAGACTACTAAACAATTCATTTTCACATTATAGTCTACAAGGCATGTAATATTTGATAGCCCATCATAGACACTGATTTGTTAAATACTACTACTTTTACTCACAAAGTGAACATGGCATTGAAAAAGAAAGGATAAAGATGGAGTAGCGTGCAGAATTTTGCCAGTCAGCTCCTTACTGTTAACCTTTAAATGTGAACAGTGCAACATCAATGTGACAAACATGACATGACTTTGTTGTACTAATGAAATATACTGGAAATATGAGTGTTGTAGTTGATGACATGTAATTCAATCCTTCCTAAATGTTCTTTTTTTATTTTACCTCATTGGTGATCAGCTTTTAATTGTTCATACTGTCCACATTCACTTACTTCGGACCAGGCCATTATTTGAATACCGACTTCAAGAATTTACAAGTTTGTCTCTCTGTGGAGTATCATTAAAAAAATTAATAAAAAAACTGTTCCATTTCATGTCACATGGATACTGCTGCTGAAAAATAGATATAGAAACCCTATGCCCTGTTTCCATGTAGTACGAACACTAACTCGCCTCTCCGGAAGAAAAGCTTCAATCCATATTTGTACTTTCACAATTTAGTTTTACACCATGGACCTAGTAATATATTATACCTAATATAGTTTGGCAATGGTCAATTTAAATAAGTAAAACAATCCCACATAATCTTCCACAATAACTCCATCTCTGATAAGCTTCTTATTCTTTATGAATGTATTCCAGCTTTAGTATAATCATTTACCATTTCCTCAACAGACATGTTTGATTCCATGCAGCATTATATTTGGATGCTTGAAGCCTGAAAACCATGTCTTTTTTGTAAAGCAATTTACTGTATATTCCACCAGAGCAGGGCTATAAAATGGTGATAGCTTCTTCTTTGTTGGACTGCCCAGCTCTCCTTTCCCTCAAAAGTAAGATTTTTCACGATGGTTTGCTTTTGGTCCATGAAGCAAATTTTTGAGTCAGTTTCCCCTCAACTGAACGTGAAGCAAAAGATTTACACAGATTTCTGTTGTCTCCAAGACAGAATCTAATTATTGGTGTGATTCCAATAAATTAAATTGATTTTGTTTCAAAATATTTAGTTTTGAAATATTGAACTGACATCATTCTTGACAGGATGGAAATCTGCAGTGCTAATTGTGGATTCTTAGTGTCGTACTGCTTCACTGCAGTGGCTTACTGAGCGGGGAAACATAGAAAGCAGAAATCCAGGTGGAACAGCAGGCTCCCATCCATTTTCTCTGAGGAAGACTCAATCCCTCACAAGAAGCACTATAACTTGAGGTGTGCAGGGCAAAGGTGAAGGTGTGCCTCATGGTTCGAATTACGGGGGAGCTAAGGGGAGCTCAGCTCCCCTGAAAAGGACCTGAGCTCCAGTGAAAGCCTACTTTGAGACATTCAGGGGGAGCTCTAAAACACTGTTCATTTTTGTGTCACATATAAAAAAAAAGCTTTGCTGGGAGGATCGGAGCCTCCGCCGCAGCTGTTGATCCTCGGCAGTGGCGTGCACAGACCTTTTGAAGGGCAGGGGCGAAAAGGAAAAAAGGGGCACATACAGCGCGTTCTCGCCACTGAAGAGGGCACTAAGTTCTGCGTGTTCTCGAAGGCACTTTAGACGTGTGTATATGTTATACAAATGGCACATTATATTGCCTAAAACAGACTAACTAGACAGACTACTGAAGTTAGTTTGTAGTTAGGATCAGCATCCACGAGAACTATGTAGATCCAACACTGGACTGTGAAGAACACACAGAGACATGGATGTATGAAGGAAATAAAACCCTGGGGGGTCTGGGGGTCCTCCCCCAGAACTTTTTCAATTAAGTAGATGCCATTTCCTGTATTCTAGTGCATTTTAACACCATATTAGCACCAGATAATCCAAACGGTTCTGTGAGATATAGTTCTGGCTCAATATAGATCAAAAAAGTGCCCAACATAAAAGTCATTGCAACAGTAATGTTTCATAGTATTTCTTGGTCTTAATAGTCTTATGGAGTTTAGTGTGTTTTCTTCACCCAAGAGAGCAGTTGTGTTTTACCAACCAGAAGGGCACTTAAGCACACGTTTTTGCCACCCAAGAGGGCAGTTTATCATGTTTTAACCAGTCAAGGGGGCAGTTTAGTGTGTTTTCAAAACCACGAGGGCACCTTAGCATGCGTTTTGGCTCCCAAGCGGGCACTTTAGTACGCGTTTTTGCCACCCAAGAGGGCAGTTTATCATGTTTTAACCAGCCAAGGGGGCTGTTTAGTGTGTTTTGGCTCCCAAGAGGGCATTTTAGCATGCGTTCTTGCCACCCAAGAGGGCAGTTTATCATGTTTTAACCAGCCAAGGGGGCAGTTTAGTGTGTTTTGGCTCCCAAGAGGGCACTTTAGCGCACGTCTTTACTCCTAAGAGGGCACTTGAGCGCGTGTTTTTCAACAATTGGGCCATGGGGGATGGCTGTGCACACCACTGATCCTCGGTGTGACTGCTGCTGCTGCTGCCGTTGCCGCCGCTGCCACGGCCGGGTTCGGCCAGGCTCGGCTGCGCTCTGACCGACTGGGAGCCGCTCCGTGAGTCGGTGTCCAACTCATGGAGCCTGCTATATAAACCTAACAACAGCGATTAATTAACATAGTGTAGAGTTATGATTAGCTGTGCTTTATGTGACTTTCACCCAGCTGGAAGGAAAAATAAAAGGTGAAAGGAGATGGCTGGTCTGCTGTGGCTTTAGCGGGGTTCTACTGAGGAAAGTAGCAGCACGCACCCAAATTAATGGGGGTATCTGTAATATCCAAAGATTTTGCATAAATAGCGAACTTTTTCTGTCTTAAAGATTACTACCTGTCTGCTCAGCTGAGGCCTCTTGTGTGCTGGTGTAATCCGGCATATGAGGCTAGCTGGAAAAACATTGAGCTGTCTTTAATGGTCATACCTATACAGTCAGTGCTGGGTTGCACCAGCAGAGTTAACAAGGCTCTCCAGCTTCAAAATCAGTCTGTTGTTTTCTCCAAGGGCGTAAGTTTGGGCTCAGCTTTGGTAGGGACACTGCCCAGCAACCTATCCCTCCTGCCTAGTGTCTCATCACAGAACCATTTAAGACCTCACCTGAAGCCCAGACGGTCCAGCTGCTGCTTCCTCAACCTGCACTACATCTGTACTGGATATCTGAGTTTCCTGAATGTATTTCAAAATAATGCATCAATGAATAAAATGTCCTCTTTATATCCATTACACATATCAAACTTATGAGAAAGAACATTTGGGTAACATCTGAAGAATAACATCTTGACACCTTTAATTATGTAAATCCAACATTTATTTTCAAAATAACCAACATGATGATGAGATTCATAGGTTACAACTACAAGGCATCCTAAAACAAAGAACTGCAATGCTCATGCCATCTTTATTCCAACAAAATTGCTTATTGACATTATCAACACCTCAGCTGAAACTCTGTTCCTGATTCATCACCAGCCTGCTCTACATTTTTAGCAACATGCTGCTGTTTTTTTCTGTGTTCTCCTTGTAATCGCTAACATTGGTTGAATGACTAGAGGGTGATATACTTAACACCAGTTATGTTTTACACAGTAGAAGACTGGTGATATTACGCTAGGCTAGCATGTTTGCATTTGTGTGGGACCGCATCCACTTGTCCTCAAATCGACCGACAAACATTACAGAACCCACAGTCAGTTAGCTTTAATGCTAGCCTGCGTTCACTACACTAACACCTTAATGACACTTTTCCATAGTAGAATGAGTGTTAATGTTAGGCTAAGAGGCTTGCATTGTGTGGGTAGTTAGCTAACTAACAACAGCCTAGCAGCTAGGCTACTTACTCACTCTCTGGGTGGTGAAATAGCTTCGGATGCCTCGTTTCTTTTTCGACGGCATTTTCTATCTACAAAGCAGAAACACGGGCAAAAATGTTGAGACCAAACAAAATACTGATGTGAGGATTTACTTTCATGATTTCCTGGTGTATTTACGTCAGCACAGTCTGCAACAGCCAGCCTGGTATCTTATCGCATGTTCAGTCGGATCAGACGCCGTCCTACTGCGGTCAAGCCAGCCATGGTTTGCCTTTGCTTGGTCAAATCAGCCGCACATTTTTTTCAAGTGCGCGAATCTACTAACATTTACGATATTCATGATGAAACCGCTCTGAAGAGCTGCTGGTAGTGACTGTGGGGCAGACTGCAGTCTCTCAGTCAGACCCATGAAACATAAGATACTTTTACAGTAATTATTCCCGGTAGTGAACTGAAGGTATCACGATGGTATCCTTCCGGATTTCAAAGTAAAGGACTACGTGAGAATTATTTTTTTTTTTTTTTCTGTAAGTAGTTTTGGATTCATACACTGCTGAACTAAGTACTTCATAGACTACTTGCATGCATAATATGAAGTACTTTTCTGAGTACTTTTAGAGTAATCCTTTGTCAAAATCCTGACCAGATCACAAGAATAAGGATATTTCGCCCAACTTTGAGGTGGAATAAAAAACGTATTTTCCATAAGTAGTCCAAGATTCATGTACTGCTGAACTAAGTACTTCCTAGACTACTTGCATGTATAATAAGAAGTACTCTTACTGTGTACTTTTAGAGTAATCCTGGGTCAAAATCCTTAACAGAGAACAAGAATAAGGATATTTCGCCCAACTTTGAGGTGGCATAAAAAACGTATTTTCCATAAGTTGTCCAAGATTCATATACTACTGAACTAAGTACTTCATAGACTACTTGCATGCATAATATGAAGTACTCTCACTGTGTACTTTTAGAGTAATCCTGGGTCAAAATCCTTAACAGAGAACAAGAATAAGGATATTTCGCCCAACTTTGAGGTGGAATAAAAAACGTATTTTCCATAAGTAGTCCAAGATTCATGTACTACTGAACTAAGTACTTCATCTGATCCGACTGAACATGCAAAGTCGGCCGTCTGAGGTAAGACGTCGGATACTCTGATTGGATGTTAGCTAGCTGTTCAGTTCAGTGACCATTCTGATTGGCGGTGTGCCAGCGAATCAGCGCGGAAATTACGATGATAAACAAACAACATAAACAGAGACGGCACAGAGTTACAAACAACACTTCGCCGTTCGTTATTTTGGGGATAAACCAACGTATTTTTGGAAGCCATGGCTGTGTGGACCGAGGACTTTGAGGAGCAGCTGGCTGCCCTGGCGGAAGAGAGACCACCGTAATACGACATCACACAAGTAATGCCGAGCTAACACTGTGTGTGCTTTGTTTTAATAAGCTACGGTCCGCACTCCGTTCTGTCATTTCCTGTTTTTATGTTTTGGGTTACTGCCACGAGACTAGTGCCACCCGATGTTTAGGAGACTTACTGCATTTCACGCAGGCGCAGAACGAATACGCTACTGTGTAGCTGGGGCGGTGTGTTTCAATGCAACTTTTCTACCAAACGGATCCGACGGAGTGGTCGGAGAAGGAAGTCGGATAAGGAAGTCAGCCTTGGGCGGTGTGTGGGGGCCTTTAGATAACTGGGATAGGCTCCAGAAACCTCCCCGCAACCCCTTGAATAAAGGGATAAAGTGGCTACCGCAACCATCAGCAGTTGGCAATGAATGAAAAAAAAATAAATAAGGCCCTCTGATTCAAAAAACACTAAAGGTATCATAGGCAAATAATACAAGGGTTTTTCCTTAATGAATAAAAATTCAACTAACTACATAAGGGAGCACTGGGAAAAGGAAACCAATATAGTAATGTCATCTTCAAATATGGGAGACGTCTACTAACTCCTTGTTTTGGAGGTATCTCACTCGTTTTTTTATTACCCCCATCCAAAAATCCAAATTTAGTGGGTCTCTGCTCAGTGCTCCTGCTGGAGGGAGTGTGGATCAGTTTCAGCAGATCATGCCCACATTTTCTGGTCATGCCCTTATGTTGTGCCTTTCTGGAAAGAAGTGGGCCGATTGGTCTCAGAGATCCTGGATCTGAGATTTGAATTTTCTTTTACCTCAATGTACCTTGGACATATTCCTAAGGATCTCAATAAGAGTGACTCATACCTTTTGAAGATCTTTCTGGCCACCAGTAAAAAGGCGATTACAAAATGTTGGCTCCAGAGTAACCCTCCTACCATCACCCTTCTTATCAATATAATCAACTCTCTACGTATTATGGAGAAAATGACTTTCACTATTTGATTACAAAAGGACAAGGGAGACAAATATTGGGAAAAATGGGACTGTTATAACCATATAGATCTATAATATATATGTATATGTGTGCTGTATTTTTTTATTTTTTATTTTTCTAACTAGACCATTCAATGACCTGTACTTGTACTTTTTCTTTTGGCTTATCCTTACTTTGTATATGTAAAAATTCCAGACCTCACCCTTTCTATGTTCACATACAAGCAAAAATAAATAAATTAAAGTATTTAAAAAAAAAAAACAACTCTTCTCATTAGTTTACATTCACAAAGATCAGATGATAATGTTGATACCTGATACCAGCAGGGCTCTGTAAAACCCATAAAAGTCTTAAACAGCGCAGCACCATGTGCAGGTGAGCGCTCATAGACACATTTTTTCCCCTAAGAGTTGGGAGGGAAAATGAATCTCAGTTCTGAGTGAGAATTGCATGTGTCCTGTTCCTGTTTTCCAAATACAATTGTTAAAGCTGCACTCATCCGTTTTTGATATCAGCAATGGAACAAATAATAATACACGCACAAGAAGTCTCTTTATTTCTAAAGTTTCTAAAGTTTGCTACACGATGTTTGACAAATGTTCAGCTTTATTGTTTTTTCTTGAAGGGGTGTGTATGAGAAGCAGAACAACTTTGACTGTGTCCCCCTGCTGATTTTGTGATTTTTTATTTATTTAATTTTTTTTTTTGCTCTGATTAATAAATGTATTCTTTGATTTCTAAACAGTAGTCTTATAATGTTGTTATTTAGCCTCTCTGAAATGTCATTAACAGTATTAACTGTCTGTGCTAGTAACAGTAGAATGTTTTTCGCAGTTTCCCTGCAGTTGATCGCGTTGCCGTGCATTTCCATGTATGTGCATGTGGCATGTTTAGTAGCGGTGCGCTTGGAAAATAGGGCTCCCCTGAAAGCCACTGTGTAATGATTGGATCTGCACTGATTTGGATCATGAGCCAAAAATAGCAACAACGGATGAAGTAGCAGTAAACTGCATTTTGATTGACAGCTCAGTGGATATACCCACCAGCAGCTGAGTGGGGGATGTGTTGCCGTTTCCTGGTGATCTTGCCACTTTCCGTGTATTTTTGCCCTGAGCCATCATTATGTTATTACTTACACCTGTGTTTCCCAAGTCTAAATGTAGGCGGTGGAAAAGATCTGTTGGTTTGTGTTCTTTTGGATGGAGTATTCCTTTGTAAGTATATCCAGTATACATTATACAATATGTGCTGTCCATTCACATCTGTGATTGGATAGTAATGCGAATAGACATTCACACACCAATCTGCATTACAAGAATACATTGACATGTTGCTAAACTATATTAACCAACTGCTGGTTCAAGCTACATGTTTACATACATATGTTTAAGTGGTATTAATCTTCTCATCAGAGCATGTTTCCCAATATTATTAAAAAATATTAGAAGTATTAATTTAAGTTAAGGTACCACATCATCATAACTCATAAAATATATAAAGCCTCTCAAACAATATTTTGAGACATAAATGGGGCACTGAGAACCAGTATTATTACCTGATGTTTTCTAAAATACCAATATCTGCCTTTTAGATGGGTTTAACACAGCTCATGCCATTAGTTGCCTCTTGTTCTGAGAGAATACAACTTTTCAAGGCCTAAGGTGTTGTCCCTTTAGACAAACTAGTCCCTTTTAAACTATGGATTTGGGGAAGGAAATGCAAAACTGACTCCTTTCACCGATCATTTTCTCTGTCAAAGTTTCTAGTAGACACAGGGAGGTATAAAAAAAAAGGTATGTAAATCAGCTTATTGTTCTGAAGTATTTGCATATGTATTTGTCATGCCATTGTTACATAATAAACTCTGGCTAGAGTGGGACTTTATTCAGTATGCTAAGCAACATTTAGTCCTCTGCCTCCATCATGTCTACACAGCTGCTGTGGAACATGAAGGGAACGTGTTCAGTGACTGTTCAGTGAATGAATTTTTGTTCATCTGATTAACCCGGGTGAGAAAGGAGATTTAGGAGACATGATGCCTTACATCACCATATGCAAAAATATATTCGCTTACTTTACTGGTGCGAGTTTGATCGTGGGGTTATTCAAACAATAATAAAAACAATAATAATAAAAAAATTAATAAAAAAGATATAAATAAGTGCACATCTACCAGCTCAGTGAATTTCACCGTCTGGAGCTGCGTCTGGATGACTGCAGCTTCAAGCCCAGTTTGTCAATCTGTCTCTGTTGAATGGAGATTGAGGTGTGTTCAAATCAATTAATAATAACTGTGACCAGCAGATGTTGACTGAATTAATCTGTTTTAACACATCAGGATGAACCCAGAATAAAGAGATTTCTCTGTGATCTGGCTGCAATAAATGGATCAGAAGGACATCATAATCCCACCTTGTAAAAAGCCTGAATTCATGCTTCGTCAGGTCTGTCTGCCAGACAACAAGCAAAATACTTTTTCATTATTCAATTCTCAGACTTTTTGTTTGTATGTATACTCATAACGAACAAGCTGTTTGTTATGACAGTAAAGAGAACCATGAACCGTTAGGGAGTGATATTTTCTTTACAACCTTATTATTGGTTAGTGAAAGAAAAATCAGGCCTATGTTATGTAGAAAACCCATTTTTGCCAGCAAGGAGCAAATTGTTCTGATATTTGATTGACAAATGCTGTTATCTTCTCCATTTTATAAATGTTCATCGTAGTTTCCATCCATGCATTTAAACATGGGCTCTCCTGTTGACAACCATTTCCTGGTAAGAGTTTTATTTTACCAGCTACCAGCAGTGCATTCATTAGGAGTTTATCTCCTTTTGACCAGTCTTGAGGTATACAACCAAAATATATGGTTTTACTCACAAAAGGTATTTCACATTCAAAACTGTCTTGTAGGGCCTTGTGTATCCCTCTCCAATGGTCTAATAACAGGACAATCCCAGAAGACATGGTGACGGTTCACATTTTGGGTTCTACAGTTTCTCCCGCAAACAGGTGGGTTATTATCATAGTGGGATTTCTGTGAGGGTGTAATAAAATATCTTATGAGATATTTTTCCAACCAAATTCTCTCCATTTCTGTGAACTGGTGCACTTCCATTGATATCTCCATATTGTTTTCCAGTTTTCATCAGATATAATAAGTCCTCCTTCCTTTTCCCATTTTGTTTTAATACATGAGGCTGAATGTGTTTTAAGATTGAACAGACCTTTATACAGGCATAAAATAATCTTACCACCAGTATCTGAATTATATGCTTTCCTAAATAATTCTATCAAACACTCACTCGCCTCAGTCACGTTTTTCATCTTCAAACAAATGTAATGCCACATGTGCAGATACCGGTAAAAGTCTTGCTTTTCTAATGAGTTTTTCTCTTAAAGCGTTTCAAAACTGAGCAGTGTTCTTTCTTTCATTACATTACATAAAGCTGCTATTCCTTTAGCTGTCCAGTCCAATTTATTAGGTGTAAAGTCTGAGTCATATGTGCACCATTTAAGGATTGCCATATCTCCCTCTAGTTTATTTTCTTTTATAATAGTTTTCCATGTTTTAAGAGTAAATTTCATCCATGGATAATCAAAAGTTTTTATGTGACTTTGTAGGTTATTATCAGCTAGGATAGCTTGTATGGGAATGGAAGATATTTTCTCTTCAATGCCTTTCCATGGAGCAACATATGATGGGTTGCACCAGGATATCATAGCTCTCATCTGTGCAAGGAGAAGGTAGGCCCCATCCCCCCTTTTCTTTGACTTAATTGCAGAGTTTTGAGACGAACCGTGGGTCTCTTATCTTGCCATATATATCTTGATTGCATTTTGTCCCATTCATCAAAATGGTTTTGAGCCAGTGCTATTGTTAGGGTCTAAAATAGATACAACAGTCTGGGTAATATTTTCATTTTAATGGATTCAACTCTCAAACTGAGACTAAGGAAAGGATTTAGGTTCCATCTTAATATGTCTTCCTTGATTTTTTTTATGTATAGGCAAATAGTTGCATTCTGATAATTTTGCCAGGTCTTTTGGTTTATTGATTCCCAAATACTTGAAGGACTCTGTTTGCCATTCATAGTTCTATAAAAGGAGGTAGGTTTTACTTATGTTGATCTTGTATCCTTATAGTTGACCATATTGTTCAAATGATTGCATCAATTTAGGTAGACAGTATCTTGGTTGTCCTGGGTAGATCTAGATGTCGTCTGCATAACATACCAATTTGTTCTGTCCCTTTAATAGTAATTCCCCTGATATCTGCGTTTTGTCTGATGTATTGGGCTAATGGTTCCAAATATAATGTGAAGAGTAGCGGTGCCCATGCACAACTCTGTCTCCACCCCCTCTCCAGGGTAAAACTATTTGATAAATATCCATTGATTTTAATCCTAGCAGTGGGATTGCCATACAGTGTCTATATGGTTTTCATAATTGTGTCATGTAAACCAAATCTATGTAGAACTCTATTCCAACTAACTGAATCAAATGCCTTTTCTGCATCC
Organism: Lagodon rhomboides; assembly: GCA_039737535.1. Classification (NCBI taxonomy): domain Eukaryota; kingdom Metazoa; phylum Chordata; class Actinopteri; order Spariformes; family Sparidae; genus Lagodon; species Lagodon rhomboides. The sequence goes on from CM077796.1 coordinate 2,135,530, forward strand.
ACGCTTATCACTATTGCCTTAATTAGATTTCTTTGTATACGATCCATAATGTGTAACGTCCTTCGTATATTGTCTTATGTTTGGCGTTGTTGTATAAAACACATCTGATCATTATTTATCAGTTTGGGTAGGAACTCTTCTAATCATTTATCACCTCTTTCCAACTGGGAGGCGTTTGTGCCTTTTTTAAGGCCCAGTTTAGTGTGGGGAGTATAAAAGGTGTTCATTCATAAATTCCTTATACTATTCTGCTGTATAACCATCTGATCCTGGTGACTTGCTTAATTTGAGCCTTCTAATTGCAGCTGTTAGTTCACCTTCAGTTATGTCAGCAGTGGGTAAAGTGGGTAAATCCAGGGAATTTGAAAAAGAGTCGATTTGAGTTGTGCTTCTCCCTGGGACTTCAAAACATTTCAAATGGTTCTTGAATTTCATTTAGTCTATTCTTGATAACTTTTGTTCTCTAATTTTATGGATTGTAGACAGCTATCCTTTTATTAGGTTAGTTCCACTTTCATAGTGTCTCTGTTTCAGAAACATTTTTTTCTTGATTTCATGTGTTGTCAAATTATCATTTTCAGTCCTAATTTTTCTAATTTTCCTCAATATATCCTGAGACAAACTCAATTTGTGTTTTCCTTGTAGTTCCTTCAGCTTATTTTGTAATTCCTCAGTTTTATTTCTCATTTTCTTCTTGTATGAAGATATTGCTATGATTTTCCCTCTTAAAACAGTCCTCAGAGTATCCCATAAAATGGGAGGTGAGATCTATCCATTATCGTTGAACTCTAAGTAAAGACTAATTTCTTTTTTGATTTGTTCTCTAAAGTAGGGCTTGTTAATTACACTCGAGTTTAATTTCCAATTATTATTCTTTGGTCACAGGTTAAAATCAACAGATAGCTATATAGGTGCATGGTCACTTAGATCTATCAGCCCAATTCCACATTTATTTATTTTACTTTTATCTTTTCCAAATGTTATAAAATAGTTTGTTCTTGTATACAGGGAGTGGGGGGCAGAATAGTAAGTGGAATCCCTTCTGTTAAGGATAAGGTCCCTCCAAATATCGACTGGCCCAAAGTCTCCAAAAAGTGTGTTAACCCTCCTATGTAGAGACTTTGTATCGTGAGTTTTTCTACTGGAAGAGTCAAGCTTTGGTTGCAAATGTATACTTAAATCCCCTCCACATATCAAAAGACCTTCTGTTTCTGTTACCATGATATTAGTGATTTTCTGAAAGAAATGAATATCACTTCCTGAGGGTGCATATACATTCAGCAAGGTAACTGAGTTCCCATATATGCTCCCCCTTACTAAAATAAATCTGCCTGTCCTTATCCCCCATTTCAAACTCCATTCCGATTCCAAGGCTGGTGTCTCTAGATGACCCTGGGCTGAGCTAGAAGGAACATCTAGCTGAGGGGGAAAGTCTCTCCTACCCGTGGGCTGAGGGTGCCCCAAAAAATACAATAAAAAGTCTGTCCATGACACATAAAGGGCTTCCCTGTGCATTTCTCCCAGGTGTATATTCTCGTTTAGTAAAAGTTAAGTAAAGTAGAAGATCTACATTAAAATATGCATTTCTCAAGATCGGTACACCTTCTATTTTAGATTGTGTTCAACTCACCAACACTTATAAGGTTAGTCAGAGCTCACAGCTCTTCTGAAGGGGGTGAGAGCTGTCTCCTGAAAGCTCGCAGTTTCTCCCTGATGTTCCTCTCTCGTCCCTCTCCCATCTCCGGCCGCCTCAGTCCTCCCACCGTTTCCCAGGCGAAGCGGGATAGCTGCTCAGCCAGGCTCTCCTTCGGCGTGATCACACTGACGGGTAGCCCTTTATCCTTCATGTCTGTAGTCGCCTCCTCGCTGTCTGGTAGAGCCGCATCACGTCTTCATAAAACACTCGTAGTTTAGCGGGTTAATGGGGTCTGGAGCACATCTTTCTCTGCTTCAACACTCGCTTCGCTTCAGAGTATTCCTTGAGCTTCTGCAGGACTGCTGGGGGGTAGTCTTGATTGAAATTAATCTCTAACACTTTAATTTGACGGTTTAACGGGGCGAAACTAGTATTTCTTCCAGGGAGCTGTTAGTTTAGGCTTACCAGGTAGTCTGACTCATTCACTTCCATGGCAGCTCCTTATTTGTCCTGTCTCAGTACGAGTAGACAGTTTATCGTACAGCTCTGGGTGTCCGCAAACAGCCACAATCAGTGATTATTGTCCTCTCCTGCATTGTTGTCCTTGTTCATGGTCTGGACATCAGTGATGTTAACGTCATGAAATCAGTGTGAATGTCAATGCCAACAGGCTTTTGAGTTCAATATTTTCAACTTTCAACTTTTTTAACTCAGGCAAATGACACAAATCTTCACATCTATTCGTGACTTATTACTGACTTTGTATGTAATCTAGTTGTGCAAATAATTTGCCTCGTGTTTTGACTGAACATACCATTACATTGAAGCATTTAGTAAAGCTCGATCAAAGAGAATATAGCTGCATTTCGCGCAGGCGCAGAACGTATACGCTACTGTGTAGCCGGGGCAGTGTGTTTCAATGCAACTTTTCTGCCGAACGGGTCAGACAGGAGGCGACGTGGTCGGATAAGGAAGTCGGCCTTGGGCGGTGTGTGGGGGCCTTCAGACCACCAAGCTTAAGGACCAGAACACTGGACCTCAGGCTTTCCTGTTTGAAAAACAAAACTGTTAAAGATGAAAGGCTTAAAAACAAACATTGGGCATGTTTGGAATGGTGGGCAGACCTGTGGGGGACACTGCTTTAATTTGCCCAACACCTTTTAGCTGTTTTGGAGCTGCTGTCTGCTGTCTGTACGCTTTGTGCACAAGCTCATACACACGAAGCATAGCCCTCTTTACTTCACTTCGAGTCTTTCCAGTTAACTTTTTAAGATTGTAAAAAAAAATGGCCCATACAACTCTCATCCACTGCAAAGCAACTGCAAAATGCACAAATGCACTGAGGCATGACTCAACTCAACTCATCCATGAAATGTGGCTGTGGAAACAGCTGCCATAACATTGGCCACCAAGCCAAGAGACTCAGACACAGTTAAGCTAAAAACTCCCTTACTGACCAACCCATCAATAATACTTTCAATTAACAAAATCTATCACTAGACTAAAGCAGCTAACTATGAAACTAAACAAGCAAACTCAAGCACAAATAACAAACAAGTAGTGTGTGTGTGTGTGTGTGTGTGTGTGTGTGTGTGTGTGTGTGTGTGTGGGAGGAACAAAGAAAGAGCCGAAATGGTGGCCGTAGTCAAGACACAAGATGGCGGAGGGCCAAAATGGCGGTCACAATCTCTTAGAAGGTAGCGTCACAGGTGTTCTGTGAAAGGACGACAAAAATGGCCCAACATGACTTGGGGAAGCCACGTTCTAAGGACTACAACACTAGCCGGATGTAGCTTGGAGAAGTCACGCGCGAACACAAATTCAGAAATTATGATTCTGGTTCTGCTGAATCATGCATCTGGAATTCAAAAATGGTGGACCTTAATACATCACCCAAAGGTAGTCTATGGAACGAAAGCACGGGATTTGAACAACGGCGATGGTTGCAACACCGCTGGCTTCGTGTGCACTTTTGGATACACATAAAAGATATCGTTCAAAAAGGGTAGCAGTGCTACCACGAGGCATATATAAAATATGAAAGGGGTTCCCGCAAAGCACACGTATCAAATGTTATAGCTAGGTTATTAACCATAAGTCTCCAAGGAGTCACTCATAAGAGTTACACGTGTGTCTGCGTAACCCCTAATGTATGTGTACATGTGGGTTAGTTAAGAGCGGGAAAGAGAGAAACAAAGACAAAGGGGCCAACGCCCTTAGCGGCGGCTAAACTAACACATTGTGCTCCACAGAGTGGAGACTCAGATCGGCTCGTGATGAGCTGAAATGAAAACAAGCAACGAACAAATGTTTTACAATGTAAAACTAACAGCATTAAAAAGGGGACTCGGCAGTCCACAAACTCAAACATTGTAGCTCACAAGCATACAATACACGTTAACTTCTCGTATCTGCCCAGACACTAATTAAATAATCCAGCTTGGTTCCTCGGAGCGGATTAAAGGCGGTTGCCACGGTCGACACGGGCATTGAGAAAACGGGCATTTTTTGAGGGAGAAAAATTCCTTCTCCAGGCGGTGAAAGTGGCTGGTTGTACAGCTACTATTCTGGATCCGGAGCATGTTTAGTGACACGGGGTAGGTTGACTCGTCCAGCGAGGTGAAACACTGCGGCCTTCAGCGGTTAAAATCCAAACGCTTGGTTGCTCCCTTTGAGTAACGGTTGCACTGATGAAAGCCTAAGCTTCCAGCAACACATAACTGTGGGACTGGCGATGAAATGGGCAAGCAGTTGCTTTATTTTTCTCCGTTCATCTGGTCATTGCGGAACTGACGATGCATTCAGGTGTGCTCTCAGACAATGGGAGATGGGAGCTGCCAAACCTGTGGGGGCTGTGTAAAGCAGGCGCCACCTACTGGACATTAGGGTCGATGCACTTTCCTTTGTTAATGCAATTAAGGCTGCTCTGGTATCAGATCCATGTGAGGGTCCCAACATATTGGACACTGACAATCTGGTTTTTATTTTTGCTGATTCCTTGACAAACTTGGAGAACACAAAAAAAGGATGAAAAAGCCACTCTTCAATCCTCCTTGTACTTGTTTCCAAATATTATCAATTTTTCTTGATGTAAAAGGGAGCTTTTCCACCATTTGTTTTATCCCATGAGCTGTATCCACTGAAGTGAGCCCTGGTAGAGCACCACCTTCCTTAGCACACTCCAGGTCACCATTGGTCAGCCTTGGAAACTGCTCAGTCTCCTTGAGCAGAGCATCTTCAATAAGACCTTTTGAGATGTCGCCAAACGATGTTGACCCCTGCTGCGGGACTGAGGACATGCACTGCACAAATTATTTTTGCCTGCGCTGACGCTTCCACTCAAAGGTCCAGCTCTTCCCTGGCTGAAAGATTCAAGTCCTTGCGTTCAGAAAAGAGGCCTTCCATGACCAATAATATTCACATTTGTCATCAAATTGCATAAGATCAGAACTGACCATTTCTCTCCGAATGAGAGATCTTGCAAAATCTAGTCCACCTGGGTGTTCAGGTAAATGTTCTTATACAGGATTGGCTGTGGGCTGAGTGTTTTGAAGGTAAGTCTTTGTTGGCTCATTCTTTATTTCTTTAAAAACTGGTTGTGTGCTGCATTGGATGCTAGGGTACATTGTTGGTTTGGTGTCAGATATTTCCAATTTTTTCTATTTTTATCTCATGTGACTCCACTGCAATGTGTTTTGAAGGCAGCTCAGGGAACAACTAGACGGCTGTTCAACACATATGCTGGACTGTGCTGAGGGACTCCTCTTCAACATAGGGTACTTGACTGAGCTCCCCACTTTCAACTTCAGCTTCCTCATATGTTGAAGCTTCAGATTCAGCAGCAGCTCTTCGGTACTGGAACAAAAGGAATCCGGCATCATAGTCAGCTTTTTGCTTAAACATGCTTGCTTCCAGGTCTGCTCTTGGTTTCATGTCAGCTTCTTTTTCTGAGTAGGCCTACTCTAGTTCAGCCCAAGTAGCTTTTGCCTTGGCATCGGATTTCATGGCTGCAGAGGCTGTCTTGATGACTGAGACTTAATACCAAATGCCTGAGGAAGCTCCTGCTTCCCTGTAGCTTTATCTACAGCCTCTTCTTGTTGTTCTCCACTAGCTTCATTTTGCTTTGTAGTGGGGTTTTCCTTCCATTAAATTCTTCCTGATAACGACCCATGTTTGCTGAATACTGTTTTCCGGTGCTGAAGCCGGCTGTGCTGGTGTCTTTTTACTGTGCTGCCCTTGCAATGTGTTCACTTGTGCAAAGCTAGAAAGCCAGTTAACATTAAAAAGTCCTCCGATAAACACACAAGGCTTGAATTTTCTTGTATTTTACTGAAGTCTTGTTTCTTCTTTTGTTTTTTGCTTTGTAAAACTGAAACATTACAGAGATTAAAAAAAACATGAACCAGTACACAAGCAATTACATTTACATGTATAAATTAAGTACTACACACACAATTTAACTGTGTCAAAAACAAGCGCTGTACTTTATAAAAACAGCTAACTACCACAACAGCTACAAGCTACAAAGCCAATTGCAGGACAGAGCTAGCTGCTGCTAGCTAGCAGAGCACATGTTTCACCAAAACAATAAAAAAAGTCTATAATGTGATATTCTTTAAAAAAATACAAAGTATAGTTATTATCTACACAATACAACTTACAGATGCATAGTTTCCAAGTATGGTTGCATAGTTTATAAGCATATTTTTATTCCTCAAGCACTCCATCTTGGTGTGATGGATTTTAAGACCTCACAGGTTTTTTGCAGACTTTGACCACATTTGGATACTGTGCTTGTGGTCTTTTGCTCATTAGTCACAGGCAAGGCAAGGCAAGTTTATTTATATAGCAAAATTCAATCACAAGGCAACTCAAAGTGCTTTACAGGGGCATATAAACTACATTACAAGAACATTAGGAACAAGTAGGAAGACAGGTAAAACATTAAAACAAGTTAAGAAACAGGTAAAATAGAAAAGGTTTAAAAGAGACAAGACTAGAAAATAAAAGTCACAGTGCAGTTCAAAGCCTTGAAATTGCTTCAGTGGCAAACGGAAAGGGCTTCAGCCTTCATTTAAAAGAGGTGAGAGTTGGAGCAGACCTGCAGTTTTCTGGGAGTTTGTTCCAGATCTGTGGTTCATAATAACTCAATGCTGCTTCTCCATGTTTAGTTCTGACTTCAGGGACTGAAAGCAGTCCTGTATCTGACAACCTCAGAGGTCTGGATGGTTCAGAACGTAGCAGCAGATCAGAAATGTATTTTGGCCCTAAACCATTCAGCGCTTTATAAACCAACAGCAGGATTTTCAACTCTGTCCTTTGACTGACAGAAAGCCAGTGTAAAGATCTAAGAACTGGAGTGATGTGATCTACATTTTTGGTTCTTGTTACGACTCGAGCAGCAGCGTTCTGAACCAGCTGCAGCTGTCTGATGGATGTGAGAGAGTCCTGTGAAGACAGCGTTACAGAAGTCGGGTCTGCTGAAGATAAATGCATGGACATGTTTTTTCAAATCCTGCCGAGACGCAAGTCCTTTTATCCTGGATATAGCCCTACGATGATAGTAGGCTGACTTTGTAACTGTCTTAGTGTGGCTACTGAAATTCAAGTACAAGTCAATGTTTACACCGAGGTTTCTGGCTTGGTTTGTAGTTTTCAACATTAAAGATTGAAGCTGAGCAGAGACTTTAAGTCGTTCTCCCTTTGCTCAAAAACAATTATTTCAGTCTTATCTTTGTTTAACTGGAGAAAACTCTGACACATCCAATCACTGAATTCTTTAATGCATCTACTCAGCATTTGTATGGGATTTTAGGCCCCTGGTGATATGGTTATGTACATTTGTGTGCCGTCTGCATAACTAGGGTAACATATTTTGTTGTTTTCCATTATCTGAGCCAGAGGAAGCATGTAAATGTTGAATAGCATAGGCCCCAGAATGGAGCCCTGGGGTATTCCGCTTGTCATTTTCATCCACTCAGATGTCTAATTACCTACGGACACAAAGTAGTCCCTATCATTTAGATGTACCAGAGAGTCCCACCCAGTTTTCCAGTTGGTCCAGTAAGTATATTGTGGTCAACCGTGTCAAACGCAGCACTGAGATCCAGTAACACTTTCATGGCTTGTGCGAAGACACCTGAGAGAAAAGATGCTAACAATCTGAAGCAGATCTTGATGTATGCAGTCTGAAACTTTGTTAAAGAATGCTGTTGGTAATATATCAAGGCAGCAGGAGGAAGATTTCAAATGTTGTATTACATCTTGCAGGTTTTTGTCATTGATTGGATTAAATTCTGTCGTGGTATTTGAAATACTGTGTCCATCTAAAACCAACTCAGTGTTTTTAGGGTGCTTTGTGGCTAACTGAGTTAGTTTTTTGATACCCTTTGTGGTGAAACCTGGACACATTGTCATTGATGACTCTGGGGTCATCAGGTGTTTCCAGTCTTTATCAGATGCCCTCATTCTGTGGATCGTGCCATAACCTGTGTGCAGGGATAAGTACTGTGCTCATGTCTGAATGGAAAAGTGCAGTACCTTTTTTTTCTTCTAATTTTGATATTCTAGAATAATTGCTTTTGAACACATTACTTAAATATTTGTTTTTTACTATTTCACTTCACCAGTCAGATTATTTCTCCCTGATAAACTCTGATGGATGAATGGAACAGTGTTTCACTTCTGGTGCAGCGCTGCATCTCAGAAATGTCTAGAAAATAACACTACAAACTGGTTTGTTGTTATATTCCACTGACAGCCGTCATGTTTAGAATATAATCTGATGTTCAGAAAGTTGTGTCACATGTAGTGTTTTTTATTTCCTCAAAAACATGTGAATGGGTTAGGAAAAACTGTACTGAACTGCACAGGATTTTAGTGAAGTGGTAGAATAACATCATGATTATACAACTGCATGAAACACAATAACCAAAAATGTGAAAGTCACTGGTCCAAAATGGTCTCCTTTTTTGCATCAATTGTATTATACTTTGTGGATATTTGCAAATAGTAATATTTTTATAATTGTATTAATTCAAATTCTATTGCAAACATCCACTGCCCATATCAGAAAGCCTTCTCACATTTATGTCACTGGCTGAATGTTTTCTGTATTTCTTTATCTTACTTGTAGAAACACCATATCCTGTAGTAAATTTGGCATATTTTTTCTTACTGCGTGAATGAAAGTGTAACATGTATAGGTAACATGAAAATGTCATAAAGCTAAGAATGTGCATGCTTTTCAGTTTTGAAAATAGAATCACTGACTTGATTGCCTACGCTGGGTGGTGGAAGAAAGCAGAATAAGTTGCCATGATGATGAAATGTGGGAGAAGACACACTGTAATCAGCCTGTCCATCTCAACACTGGGCTTCAATTACATTGCAGATGCTCACACAATACCTCCCTTCCTTTCCCCCCCTTTGCTGAGAACCCAGACAACTGTGGTTCTTAAAGTGACGGACATACAGGGAAGCATCACCAAATTGTCGCTTTACATTTCTAAGGGAGAATTAGGTACTACGGATGCAATGTCAAATAAAACCCCAATTCTAAAAATGTAAATAAAAACAAGATGCAATAATTTGCATATGTTTTACCTTTATTCAATTGAAAACGATAGAAAGACAAGATATTTGATTTTCCAACTGATAAGCTTTATTGTTTTTTTTTGTTTTTTTTTTTAAATATACACACAATTATAAATTTGATGCCTGGGGGGTGGGGGGGCACATTTTTTTACTACAAAGCTACACTGTTGTAACACATGCAGAATGTGGTTTGGTATTGCCTTGCTCATATAAGCAGGACAAAATATCTTCTGGATGGCAGTAAATGTTGCTCCTAAACCAGAATGTACCTTCCAACCTTAATGTTGCCTTCACAGATGTGCAAAATACCCATGCTATAGGCAGTAACATACTCACATACTATCACAAATGCTGGCTTTTGACCTTTGCACTGGTAAAAATCTAGATGGTCCTTTTACTCTTTAGCCTGGAGAGCACGACATCCATGATTTTAAAAAACTATATGAATCAGGGTTTCCTCTACATGTAATTGATTTAGGCGCACCGCCACGGCAAAATAAAAGCGGCCACACCTTCAGAATAATGTTGTTTTTTTGTTTTTTTTACCTTGTTTTTATGTTGTTTTATGTTTATATTAATGTAAATTATTGTATGAAATGTGATTTTGGCACAAAACATGGTGTTTTTCATGAAATGTGACGCTATGCTGCAAATACCCTTATTTTGAAAAACCAACACCGGAGTCACCACCTGCCTGTCTGGCTGCGGCGCGTGAAAGACGAAGAGAGTAGAGACAACAGTCCGACGTGGAGGGAGAGAAAAGGGTGAAAGAAAGGTACCTAAGCTAGGTTATATTTGATAGTTTTGTTCAAACCAGTGAAAACGACCCTAATGTATAGATGGACTAGGTTTGATTGGTTAATACAGGATATGCATCATTATTTCAGAGAGATTCTTATTTTTATTTTATTTTTGTACCATTGACACTTGTTAAAGAGAGACTATCTTAGGCCTTTTTCTTTTGTACACATTCTATGCAGGAAGAGATGTTTTTTTGACTGTATTCAGTATAGACTAGTTTAGTCATTCAATCCTCTGGGGTCGACGGACGCGCCGGCGCCTCCAAATCACATGACCGTGTTAAGACGACGGAGCAGCGAGATGCAGCCTCACTGATTCTCCATTTCAACTTGTGGCGAAAGTGCGGACTTCAAACTATATACCAGTTTTTAAATTGTGTTGATAGGCCGAGTAAAACCAGACTTGTGATAAATGATGTGTTTGGTGCAGGAAGAAACAGTAAAAACGGGCTTTCCTCAGTAACGTGTCCGCAAACAGGAAGTGCCTGCAAGCAAAAAACACGTGAAAACCCCCTTTCCTATCAGTGGAAAAAGCCACCACATCAACCAATCTCAAAATTATATGGCAAAGCACGTGGTTTGGTTGCTGAGGAACAGGGGGAAGTTGTGGGAGGGACGGCGGCGAAAGAGTGACAGCGACAGAGACAGCGTTAGTGACAGCGAGTTTTGAGAGTTGAGAGATTTGTGACATTTAGCGTGTTTGGAGTGTATAGATAGTGTGTTGTGTAGTATGTTTAGTGTGTAGTGTAGTCGTTTTTTTGTTTTGTGTGTCAAAACAATGAGGAGACTGCTGAACGAGGAGCAGGCAGTGCAGCTCCTCATTGAGCTGTGAGGACCTGAGGGAGGCCTGAGCCTGAGGCATTGCCTGCATTAAAATGTAAATAGTTACATATAACTAAATTTCAAAAATGTATGTACAAATTTAGCAAACGACAAATTAAATTTGCATTCTAAGTAATAAAAATGGTTCGTTAAACATATTTGTGTTTTTCACAGTAAAAAATCTAACTTTTTCCTACTCGGATTTTATGATTTTGGTGTGAATTTATTCCACTGTATTAATACAGTATGTCAAAATTAAAAAATAACTGCACAGTCACATAAGTGAGGTTGTGCTGAAGAAAATGACACCAAACAAGGCAAGGTAAACAATTTTTAAGGTGAAATATAAAGGTAAAATCAAAAGTAGTCAAAAACGGCCAATTATACCCTGGATCCCATATCTTTAATTTGTTGTTGTTGTGTTTGTTGTTTTGGCCTAGTGATACTGCAAGATCCTATTTTCAATGATCATTTTCAATAGCATGTACTGGAAACCCTATAGTAAACATTCAGTTTGAAATAGTCATAATTTCACATTTCAAAATTCATGTTGTCGTCGTCGTCGTCATCGTCACCGTCACCCCCCCTCTTCCACTCGGGCAGACCCCTGAATTGTGAAGTTTTTCCACTTTGTGTCATCTCAGAAGGGCTCAGGCCCACAGGAGTTGGTGTTTTTTTCTGTATGTTGTGGATACATGGCTTTCACTTTTCATGGTAGACAGTTGTCAGCAAACACATCTACAAATGCATCAACAAACTGTGTCTACCAACCACTGTTTTCAGATGTGTTCCTAAAATCATGTAGTACTATCTTTTATACAATCATGTCAGTTTTTAAAGCAGTTCCACCTGAGAGATCGAAGGCAACAGGAATTTAGGTATTTTGCCTTGCCCCTTCTAACGATTCTTTGAATCTTTTTATGATGATATCTACTGCCCAGTCAGGTCACATGCTCTAATATTTAGTTGGACCGACTTTAGCTTTGATTACAGCACACATTGACCGTGACATCGTTTTGACAAGCTCATGTGATGTCAAAACATTTACTTACATCCAGAGTTGCATTCATTTTTCACCAAGATCTTGTATTGACGATGGGAGAGTTGGACCACTGCGCAAAGCCTTCTCCAGCACATCCCAAAGATTCTCAATGGGGTTAAGGTCTGGACTCTGTGGTGGCCAATCCATTTGGGAAAATGATGTCTCACAGGCCCTGAACAACTCTTTCACAATTTGAGCCCGATGAATCGTGGCACTGTCATCTTGAAATATGCCCGTACCATCAGGGAAGAAAAAATCCATTGATGGAAAACCTGATCATTCAGTAAATTCAGGTATTCAGCGGACCTAATTTTTTGGGCACATAAAGTTGCTGAACCTAGACCTGACCAACTGAATCAACCCCAGATCATAACACTGCCCCCACAGGCTTGTTTGGTAGACACTAAGCATGATGGGTGCATCACTTCATCTGTCTCTCTTCTTACCCTGATGCGCCCGTCACTCTGGAACAGGGTGAATCTGGACTCATTAGACCACATGACCATTTTTCATTGCTCCAGAGTCCATCAAGGGAGTCCAAGTAACTCACTGTCCACCACCCATCGCAGCCATGAGTCCTACCCAGTCCTTGTCAGGACATCAAACTGCAGACGATTTCACTGGAGACCAATTGCTTGAGGCAGTAACCCAGCCAATCTCTGTTACCCAACATTCTCCACCGGTACTAACTTGAAGTACTAGGGGGGCTATGGAACTGCCAGTCTGCAGTCAAGAAGGCGGACACCATTTCACGCTCCCTAAGACAAACAGGTCAAGGAGGAGGAACTGGGCTCCTCATCTCACCCATGTGGTCCTACCAGGTCCTTCCCCTGGACCACCTACCCAGATCTGCATTTGAATTCCACGCTGTCTCTGTCACCCTTCCTTTGAAGCTCAACATTGTGGTGATCTATCGCCCTCCTGGTCCTCTCGGTGACTTCTTTGATGAGATGGCTGCCCTTCTAAGCTGCTCCCCTGACGATGGAACACCACTCTTTGTCCTGGGGGACTTCAACATCCACCCAGAGAAGCTGCAATCATCTAAATTCATTGACTTCTTCTCCACATTTGACCTCACACTCTCCCCCTTTCCACCCACCCACCGGGCCAGGAACCAACTTGACTTTGTCTTCACAAGATCCTGTAGTACCTCAGCACTGTGTGTGTTACCCCGCTCACTGTGTCCAACCACCACTTTGTCACTTTCTCTCTCCCTTTGAAGTCCACCTCTTCCCTCGACCCTGCAACTCACACGGTCACCTCCCGCCGGAACCTGAGATCCCTCTCTCCCTCCACTCTGTCAACTGTTCTTTCCTCACTACCATCCACAGAACAATTCTCTCTAATGTCCACCGAGGAAGCCTCCTCCACTCTGTTATCCCCCTCTCCTCCTCTTTAGACGCTCTCTGTCCCCACCTCTTACCTGATTCAGCCCTCTGTCCTCTAAAGGTTCACACACTAGGTACATCTAACCCTGCCACCACCTGTTTCCTTGACCCGATTCTCTCCTCCCTTCTTCTCACACACGACACCTTGACATTCCTAACTGCCCTGATCAACTCCTCCTTCACTTCAGGCCTTATTCCAGCTCCTTTCAAGACAGGTAAAGCCACTCCTAAAGAAACCCACCCTAATCTCAGCTGACATGCAAAACTACAGACCTGTATCTCTTCTTTTATTCCTCTCTAAAACCCTGGAACGCACCATCTACAACCAACTGTCCTCCTATCTTTCACAAAATGACCTCCTTGACCCCAATCAGTCAGGCTTCAGGAATGCTCACTCCACTGAGACGGCCCTCCTCACAGTGAGTCCCTCCGTGCCGCCAGAGCTTCGTCCCGCTCATTCGTCCTCGTTCTCCTCGACCCATCTTCTACATTTGACACAGTCAACCACCAAATCCTCCTCTCCACTCTTGCTGACCTTGGCATCGCTGACTGAGCTCTAACCTGGTCCACATCATACCTGACAAATTGCACCTTTCAGGTCACATGGAATGGCTCCTTGTCCAAACCCTGCTTTCTGGAAACTGGTGTCCCTCAAGACTCAGTACTAGGACCACTTCTGTTTTTACTATAAACTACAGTAGGAGCCATTCAAAAGTTCCCCTTCCAGCCGAAAGCCAGCTGACTCCCAGCCGACTCCCAGCCAACTGCCAGCCAACTCCCAGCCGCTGGAGTGACCCCCTCCTTCTCCATGGCGTGACTATTTTTACTGTTAACTCCACCCATTCATTGAATTACAGGGTATTGCCAACAGATGGCGCCTCTCTCACAAAATACCCCATGTGTAGAGGCCACCTCCTCCGCTGACTTTGCCCTCCAAATAGGCTAATACATTTTATTGATCTCAAAATGTTGCGCCGCCAGAATACCATAAACAATAGCCTAATAATAAGTTTTTAAAAAATGTTCGGAGATATCAGAGGGAAGCAGTCAGATTCATCATTAATTTCCGCTTCTTTTCCCATATCACAACCCAGATTGTTGCGTTTTTCCATCTCCATTATAGGCCTAATTTTTATTATTATTCCTTTTTTAATGTGGACAAAGTGATGCGTTTACAATCGGGAGTTTGTTCCATTGTCATTACCAACATACGATATAATTATAGAAATGTAGTCTACTAAATCCTACACCAGGGGTCGGCGATAAAGTTTGGCTGCGGTCCAGATATTTTCCAAGCCATTAGCCTACATGACGGGCCACAACCCGCGGGGGCGTCTGCTTTTGAAATTACAAAGCAGACGCACAGGGCTATAACGAGACATCCAGCCGACAACGCCTCTCGAGGTAGTAGCCTATCAGGGCCGCATTATTGGCGAACCGAACCAGTGTGAACGGATCAGCCAGCTTCACGTATCGAGGGCGTGTCAGTCTGACAATCTGATAACTACACAGGTCCTTCACTCAACTTAATACAGAGAAATGTCCCACAAAGCAACGTTACAGGACCATACAACAGTAACTAGTATCTGTAACTGTCTTTGGCAACTTATATGAGGAAAAAAAATACCGCAGATATACGTGGAGAAGCGTCTGTCCTCCTGTCTGACCGACACATTCATGCCAGGAAAAACAGCGTCTGTCACCGGCAAATAGCCTAACTTAAACTCACCGAGTGTTTGTGATGAAAATAAATCACCGCGACGGTTAGCCCTCCCGACCGAGACTCCGTGAACTTTCCCCCCGAAGACAGCCTCCCTCCCCGCGAGTCAGACAGCGTCCAGTTTATTAATGGTGATTATGTGATTATGTAATTTAGAGCGAAAAACGTAACTTCGTCACTTTCCAGGATGTTTGTTTGGTCAGGATCTCAATCACAACACATTATAGCAGCATCCATATGATTATAAACTGTCCGCGGGTTTAGATTGACAGGGGGGACACCGGGGAAACACCTTGAAAACACACCGACGTCACCATCATGACGTGTACCGTCACGCCCCTTTAGGAGCCACAGAGCCGATTTTCTGAGTGAATTCACGTCGGTTCATCTTTAATGCGGAGCTGCTTCGCTCTGTGTGTTAGGTGACGACAGGCACCATCCCCCACACAACAGACAATACAAATACCCTAGCCAAAGCTCGCCTCAAACAAATTCACACCCCCCACCCTTCACTTCTCAGAGGCAGCACATGAGTGCAGGTCACTTCTGCAGGATTTTTACAATGTCCACAGTATGAACTGTAAATGTAGTTGAAGCTGAAGTAATGAAGTTGCATTGCTTACTGAAGCACCTAAAAGGTTATCATGCACAATGTAAGAGCCATAATGAGTGTTTTAATAGTTCAGCTGCAAAATGTTGAAATGCTCCTTTAAGTGGATAGTTAGTGATGTCACAGCCACTTAAACATCAGATACGGTTAAGCAGCCTAAGGAGCAACACAGTTTTTTGACGGTTCAGTTAAGATTGAATCTTGTAAATTTGTTTTTGCTTTTCAAGTAAAGTTTTTGAACAGAGTTACTTCGTCTGAAGATTCATTACCAGTCAAGCTTATTGCCGAAGGTTTTGCTTAATAGTGGCGGTAGAAGAGGATTATTGGAGCGACAAAAGATTGCCGCTACACGTGAGTCAAAAAACTCCGCTCACGAAGGAAAGAAGAACGGACTAACGTGGATTAAAGCCGTTTCTGCATGGATGAGGACTATATCCCAAGCCCTCATAACGAAAGAAAGTAAGTCTATGAATCCTTTGCAACAAGTTTCTCAACCGGCCAACTTACTTTAATTACCTCGTTAAGTGCCTGAGCCTGTCGGAGATGTGCAGCGCGTAAACGAGGAACGCATTGCTTTGAAGTGGATTTGGATATCAGCCAGATTGTCAGGTGGTTCGTGCTGTGGCCATGGAAGAATCTGACCAAAAGAGGGCGCCAAAGCCCACAGAGAAAGCAGTAGAGGATAAAATAAGCAGGCTTATTGGATCCAGAAGAGGTAAATTATCTCAGCTTACAAGCATGATGAGAAACATTGAAGACTTGAAACTTGATGGGTCAAATGTGGATGAAGTAGGAGAAATGCTTCATGACCAGTTTTGCAAAGTGTTTACTGAGTTTGAGGATATAAATGCTGCAGTTGTGACTTTATTGGGTGAAGATGAGGGACAAGCAGATCAACATAACTGGTATGAACCAAGATCAGCACCCTTAAGAGACTTTGTTGAAAATACTGGAAACTGGTGTGCTGCAATGAAGAAGAAATTAACAGATAAAAACAGCGCAAGTGGAGATAAAGGTGCAAAAGAAAAACCAAGAAAAAATCTTGGTCAGGATGACATTGAAGCAGAGGATAGTGTATCTCAAGCTACTACAGGACGTAGTCATGGTAAAAAGAAATCCTCAGTTGCTTCATCAACAACTACTGGGTCCTCAACACGTATGAAGGAAGAAGCAGAGCGTGCAGCCCTGATGGCACGTTCCGCAGCTTTAAAGAGGAAACAAGAGTTGGAAATTGAAAAGCTGCAGCTGAAAGCTAAAATGGAACAGCTTGCGCTTGACACAGCTATTGCAGAGTCTAGTGCAAAACTCAAGGTGTTCGAGGAATATGACAGTGAGAAAGGAAGCATTAACAGTATTTTATCACAAAGGCGTTCACAAAGTAAGCCAAAAGAAGAGAGTACAAATGCTATGCAATCCTTGAATGCTGCTGTAGGAGGACAAGCAGCATACGTTCCTGACACATTGATGCAGCCTTTACCAGACACATTGGTGCAGCCTTTACCAGACACATTGGTGCAGCCTTTACCAGACACACAACAGACCAAGCCACCCGGCCATATCCACCCACAGGCAGCTAACAATGGAGGAGGACTGTATGAAGTCATGCAGAGACAGAATGCGATTACTGAGATGCTGGTACAGCAACAGAGGAGGTCATATCTCCCTTCGAAAGGCATTCCAGTTTTTACAGGTGACCCTCTCACTTACAAATCCTTCATCAGGGCATTTGAGCATGCTGTGGATGATAAAACAGACAGTTATAAGGACAAGTTGTACTACTTGGAGCAGTATACCAGTGGAGAGCCGCAGGAACTTGTTCGTAGCTGTGAGCATATGTCACCTGACAGAGGCTACCTCGAGGCCAGAAAGTTACTCAAGAGGCAATATGGAGATGAGCTGAAGATTGCGAATGCATACATGGATAAAGCTTTGAAATGGCCTCAGATCAAAGCTGTAGATGGTAAAGCATTAAGTGCTTATGCTCTTTTCCTGATTGGATGTAGGAACACCATGGAGGATATCGAATTCATGGAAGAAATGGATAATCCTACCAATATGCGAGTTGTTATTTCGAAGCTTCCCTATAAGATCAGAGAGAAGTGGAGAACAACTGCATTTGAGATCCAGGAGACAGGAAGAGGACGAGCAAGATTTTCTCATCTAGTCGACTTCATTGACCGACAAGCAAAAGTAGCTCTGGATCCTCTTTTTGGAGATGTTATAGAGAGTCCACAAACTTTCAAAGAAAAAGAAAAGGCTACAAAAGAGAGGAACATCAGGAAAACAGGACAAAGAGAAAGTACATTTGCTACAAGTGTGCAGGATACAATCATGGAGGCAACTGCTAAGAAAAGCAGCCCTGTAAAAGATGTTCTCACAGCCTTTCATAAACCTTGCCTCTTTTGCCAGAAGAATCATGCCCTGTCTGTATGCAACAAGATTAAAGAGTTGAAAAACACAGAACGGATCGACTTCCTGAAAAGTAAGGGCCTTTGTTTTGGATGTCTTACATTCGGGCACCTTAGCAAAAATTGCAAAAAACGACTTAAGTGTCAGGTTTGTTCTCAGTCGCATCCAGACATACTCCATGTCAAGACAGAGGATAACAGTGCTTCAGAGAAGGTGGAAGAAAACAATAATGGGAACAATGTAGTTTCCAGTGCCTATGTGTCGTGTGGTCAAGAGTCAAGTGGAAACACTGGGGCTGGAGAAGAAGAATGTGTGCTTGCTGTGGTACCAGTTAAACTTAAGTCCAAGAAGAGTGAGAGATATGTGGAAACATATGCCTTCATAGACCCTGGCAGCACCGCGACATTCTGCACTGAAGACATTCAGAGAAAACTGAATCTTAGAGGAAAGAGCACCCAGTTTCTTCTTGACACAATGGCACAAGACAACCCTGATAGTCACAAGTTAATGAAGAGTGTTGTTCTTACAGATCTTGAGGTATGTGGTCTTGAAGAAAATATGTACATCGAACTGCCAAAGGTGTTTACACACAACCACATCCCAGTAAAGAAAGAAAATATCCCACAACAGGAAGATATTGCACACTGGCAGTATCTGAAGGAAGTACGCCTGCCTCGTATTAAAGCAGAAGTGGGAATGCTTATTGGTGCCAATGTCCCAAAAGCCATTGAGCCGTGGCAAGTCATAAACAGTGAAGGAAAAGGGCCATATGCAGTTAAAACCGTCCTGGGATGGGTGATTAATGGACCTCTCAGAAAAGATGATTCCCTACAAGCAGATGATGGTAAACCGCAGAGCTACACAGCCAATCGTATTCAAGTGAGGGAAATAGAAGAACTGTTAGTGAAACAGTACAACACAGACTTCCCAGAACGAAGCTGTGAAGAAAAAGAAGAAATGTCTCAGGATGATCACAGGTTTATGGACCTGGTTACAAACTCAGCCAAGTTAGTTGATGGGCATTACAGCCTGAGTTTGCCCCTAAGAAATGTGAACATCAAAATGCCCAACAATCGTTGCATGGCACAGCAGCGGGTTGACAACCTCAAGAGAAAATTAAAGAGAAACCCAGACTTCCATAAAGACTACATATTATTCATGAAAGACATCATTGAAAAAGGCTACGCTGAGAAAATACCAACTGAGCAACTCAGTCGCAGTGACGGCCGCGTGTGGTACATCCCTCACCATGGCGTGTACCATCCCAAGAAAAAGAAAATAAGAGTAGTCTTTGATTGCACAGCCACATATCAGGGTATCTCACTAAATGAGCAGTTGCTTCAAGGACCAGACCTCACTAACAACCTCATTGGTGTCCTGTTAAGGTTTAGAGAACATCCAGTGGCGCTGATGGCGGATGTGGAGGCCATGTTTTATCAGGTTAGGGTCCCGGATGAAGATGCAGATCTGCTACGGTTTCTGTGGTGGCCAGAGGGCAATCTAAACAGCAATGTGGAAGAGTATAGGATGAAAGTACACCTTTTTGGTGCTACATCTTCACCCAGTTGCGCCTCCTACGCTCTGAGAAGAACTGCGGAAGATGGAATAATGATTTTGAGTGCAGAGGCGGTTGACACTGTGCTGAGGAACTTTTATGTCGATGATTGCCTAAAAGCAGTGGAAACAAGTGAACAGGCAGTCAGACTGGTACAAGAACTCACAGCCTTATGCGCCAGAGGAGGTTTTCACCTGACCAAGTGGGTGAGTAACAGCAAGACAGTCTTGGCGTCTATTCCAGACAATGAAAAAGCACCTGCAGTTAAAGACCTGGACTTAAGCCACAACACACTCCCGATGGAACGTGCACTTGGCGTGCAGTGGTGCACAGAGACTGACAGGTTCAGCTTTCAGATAAACATGCAAAACAAGCCTGTCACCAGACGTGGCATCTTATCCACTGTAAGTTCTGTCTTTGACCCCCTTGGCTTTTTGGCGCCACTCATATTACCAGCAAAACTCATCTTGCGTGACTTGTGCAAACATAAACATGGTTGGGATGAAGTGATTGACGATGGACATGCAAAAAGATGGCATGAATGGTTGTCAGACTTGAAGAGTTTGGCAGAGTTCAGCATACCAAGATGCATCAAAACAGAAGAGTTTGGATCCACACAATCAGCACAGCTGCACCATTTTGCTGATGCTAGTGAGGATGGATATGCTTCAGCATCCTACATAGTGCTTACCAGTCATGATAACAAAAAACACTGTTCCCTCCTCATAGGAAAATCAAGAGTGACACCTCTGAAACACGTGACAATACCAAGACTAGAACTGACAGCAGCAGTTGTCGCTGTCAAAATGGACAAAATGCTCAGACAGGAACTTAAGGTCCCTTTACAGGAATCAGTCTTCTGGACTGATAGCACTACGGTGCTTAGATATCTTTCAAATGAAAGTGCTCGCTTCAAAACATTTGTAGCGAACAGAGTCACCACAATAAGGGATCATTCTCATCCTACTCAATGGCGATATGTCAACTCAGCACTAAATCCTGCGGATCAGGCTTCTCGAGGGGTCAAAGTAAAGAAGTTCATGCAGAACAAAGTCTGGATACACGGCCCAGCTTTCTTGCTGAAACCCGAAAGTGAGTGGCCTAAACAGCTGGATGAAAAAGACTTGGCAACAGAAGGAGACCCAGAAGTCAAAACGTGCGCTAGAGTTGGCATGACCAGCACAACAAAGAGCTTTCACACTTTCAACAAGCTTGTTGCCTTCTACTCGACATGGCATAGACTAAAGAAGGCAGTCGCATGGTTTCTCAGACTGAAAGAGACACTAATACTACTAAAAGACAGAAGAAAGGAGCTCAAAGCTACTATCAGTCAGTCTGAAAACAACTCTGAAAAACAGAACAAGCTCATTGCAGAGCACATGAAGAAATTCAAATCAACGATTCAACAGCATCCATTGTCATTGGAAGAGCTGGTCAAAGCAGAAACAGAGCTCATACAGCAAAGTCAGGTACAGGACTTCTCCGAGGAGATCTGTGCTCTACGAGAAAGGGCTCCAATCAAGAAAAAAAGTCAGATCTACAAACTTGATCCTATATTGGAGGATGGTATACTAAGAGTTGGAGGAAGGCTTAATAAAGCTGCAATGCCACAAGAGGCTAAACACCCAGTCATCCTCTCTAAGCAGTCACCTATAGCCAACCTCATACTGCAGCACATCCATCAAGAAGTTGGACATTGTGGTCGCAACTATATGCTGTCAGTGCTGCGACAAAAGCATTGGATCCCTCAAGCTAACTCAGCTGTAAGGAGGATTATCTCAAAGTGCATTGTGTGCAGAAGACTCAATGCTAAGGCTGGAAGACAGAAAATGGCCGACCTGCCTGAGGACAGGCTACTACCTGATCAGCCACCCTTTACCAATGTGGGGGTTGACTTCTTCGGGCCGTTTGAGGTCAAACGTGGAAGGATCCTTGTCAAGCGATATGGCGTGATTTTCACCTGCCTCACCACGAGAGCTATTCACATTGAAGTAGCTCACAGTCTGGATACGGATTCCTGCATTAATGCCATCCGTCGCTTTACATGCAGAAGAGGACAAGTAAAAATCTTACGCTCAGACAACGGAACTAACTTTGTTGCTGCAGAAAAAGAACTGCGCAAAGCTGTGGAAAACCTGAATCAGACCAAAATACAGAACACCATGACAGAAAAAGGCATCAAGTGGATGTTCAACACCCCAGCAGCCTCACACCAAGGTGGTGTGTGGAAAGACAGATCCGGACTGTGAGGAAAGTCCTGAACTCTGTGCTACAGCAACAGTCATTGGATGATGAAGGACTCCAAACTGTCATGTGTGAAGTGGAGGCCATCATCAATAACAGACCAATAACACACGCATCAGATGACCCTAATGATGTTGAAGCCTTAACACCTAACCATCTGTTGCTTATGAAAACCCAACCCGACATCCCACCAGGAGTCTTTGACAAAAACGATCAGTATGCACGACGGCGATGGAAACAAGTTCAGTATATCGCCAATCTGTTTTGGACCAGATGGACAAGAGAATATTTGCCACTCCTTCAGGAGAGACAGAAGTGGCTCACACCACAGAGGAACTTCTCGCCAGGAGACATTGTACTGATAATGGACGAATCTGCCCCTCGCAACTCCTGGAATATGGGTCGAGTAATAAAGACATTGCCAGACTCCAGCGGTACAGTGAGGCGAGTCAGCGTGCAGACTAAGACTAACACACTGGATAGACCAATAAACAAACTGTGCCTGCTGAAACATGCAATGTGAACAATTTAAGAATATCAGTAAAAGCGTATACATGTAACAGTGTAATGGATATTATGTTGAATGTTATATGGCTCTTATGTTTGATAAGATTTGGTAATTGTTTTGCATCTAGCATAAGCAATTAGGGGCTGGAAATGTAAGAGCCATAATGAGTGTTTTAATAGTTCAGCTGCAAAATGTTGAAATGCTCCTTTAAGTGGATAGTTAGTGATGTCACAGCCACTTAAACATCAGATACGGTTAAGCAGCCTAAGGAGCAACACAGTTTTTTGACGGTTCAGTTAAGATTGAATCTTGTAAATTTGTTTTTGCTTTTCAAGTAAAGTTTTTGAACAGAGTTACTTCGTCTGAAGATTCATTACCAGTCAAGCTTATTGCCGAAGGTTTTGCTTAATAGTGGCGGTAGAAGAGGATTATTGGAGCGACAAAAGATTGCCGTTACACACAATATTGCATAGATAATAAAGAATCTGCAAGCTTAGATGTAGGCATATTGTGTAGGCTACAGCTGGGTACTAAAGCATCAAATTAATCAGGAACTACAGTAGATTTTTCAAAAGATTTTCTGAACACAAATATTCAAATGTAGTCACAATTTTAACTTCACTGAATACCTGCACAAGTGAAGTGCTAGAACTCCAATTCTATCATGTCTCACAATGAATACCCAGTTGAAAAATTAATGCATTTATTGTGTTGTCATGTAAATTAGTCTAACGTCCAAAATAGAAATGCTGCGGATTGAGAGCGCTGTGGCGCGGAGAGACGCTGAAACACGCCACGGCGCACCCGGCCCCTCATTTGAGTGGCAGTGATCAGCTCCGGTACCGCAGCGCAGCCTTTCCGCGATGCCGACGCACCCAGTGGTAATTCGGGTTAACTAGCCGCCGGCCACCAGCCGTCCTGGAGTAGGCTACCGGCTGTTCTGTGATTCTCCAGGAGACACAGATAGCCAGTCTGCCCCTTCATAATAGTGGAGCATTACGCAGCACAGAACTTACAGCAGCGCCATTACGCAGCAGAGCCATTACGCAGCAGAGGACACTAGCCACCTAAGAAGACATAGCCTGCAATGTTGCTAAATATAATCACTCGAGACTGCTACACGGCATAAACAATGGTAGTGTCTGAGCAACCAAAATTGCAACGTTAACAGCGGGTAAATCCGTGCGGTCAATATGACCGCGTATGGCCGAAATAAGTAAAAATGACCGATATGTTCTTTGCCTTGTATGTGATTTATATAAAAAACATTTTTAATTAAAATTCAGACACTTGTAGGAAAAGTCAGGTACCAGCAGGATTGTATTTTTTTATTAAACAAAGTAAAAATCCTGCAGAAGTGACCTGCACTCATGTGCTGCCTCTGAGAAGTGAAGGGTGGGGGTTGTGAATTTGTTTGAGGCGAGCTTTGTCTAGGGTATTTGTATTGTCTGTTGTGTGGGGGATGGTGCTTGTCGTCACCTAACATACAGAGCTTCAGCATTATCTCCGCAGCGGCGGTTCGGCAATTCTCCGTCGATAGTGGTTCACACAGAGCGAAGCAGCTCCGCATTAAAGACGAACCGACGTGAATTCACTCAGAAATCCGGCTCTGCGGCTCCTATGGGGCGTGACGGTACACGTCATGATGATGACGTCGGTGTGTTTTCAAGGTGTTTCCCCGGTGTCCCCCTGTCAATCTAAACCCGCGGACAGTTTATAATCATATGGATGCTGTTATGATGTGTTGTGACTGAGATCCTGACCCACCAAACATCCTGGAAAGTGACGAAGTTACGTTTTTCGCGCTAAATTACATAATCATATAATCACCATCAATAAACTGGACGCTGTCTGACTCGCGGGGACGGAGGCTGTCTTCGGGGGAAAGTTCACGGAGTTTCGGTCGGGAGGGCTAACCGTCGCATCTGCACTGTATATCGCCGCAACAATCTGGGTTGTGATATGGGAAAATGAACTGTCTTATTGCTGCTTTGTGCCGTTTCAGGTCGTGTTGTTGAACCACTGTTTTACCCTCCAGCTGCGTGGGTCACGTCACTGAAGTGGAAATGAATGATGAATCTGACTGCTTCGCTCTGATATCTCCGAACATTTTTTTTTTAAAAATTATTATTATTGTTTATGGTATTCTGGCGGCGCGGCGTTCAGGTGTGTCTTTATAGGGTCTAGTATAGACCCATTGAGAGCAGAGCATTATCACTGCTCCTCCCCATGGACAAAAGAGGCATTGCAGCTGTTTTTCACTGAGGCTGCTTATGGGCGTTTCGAGCCAGAGCCTCACTGGCTACGTCATCGCGGGGGATCAAATTACCCCGCGGACCTGTGCGGGACCAGTCACGGACCAGCCAAGGGCCCATCACGGAAAACAGTGAACTTTTAAGTGGCTCATACTGTAGATCACTAGCCTCTGCAATCAAATCACATGGATTCGCTGCACTATTATGCAGACGGCACCCAACCTTTACCCTCTTTCCCCCATCCTCCGACACCAATGTTACAACGTGCATCTCGGAATGTCTGGCAGACATCTTCGCTTGGACAACTGCGCACTACCTCCAGCTCAACCTTCATAAGACTGAACTCCTCTTCATCCCAGGGAAAGACTGCCCTCGCATGGACCTGTCAGTTACTGTAGAGGATGTCACAGTATCGCCTTCATCGACTGCGAGGAACCTGAGCGTAATCCTCGACAACAGACTATCCTGCACCCCAAACATCACTGCTGTGGCCCGATCCTGCAGATTTGCTCTCTACAACATCCGCAGGATCCGGTCTTTCCTCACAGAGGATACAACACAACTCCTGGTCCAAGCGCTGGTCATCTCCCGCCTGGACTACTGCAACCCGCTCTGCTCCCATGTCACCCCCCTCCTCCGTGACCTCTACTGGCTTCCTGTTGCGGCTCGCATCCGATTCGAGACGATGGTACTGGCCTTCAAGGCCGTCAACGGAACTGCACCTGTCTACCTCCAAACACTGGTCAGACCACACGCCCCAGCACGAGCACTTCGCTCCACTACATCAGCTGGCTGGCTGTTACCGCCATTGCTGAGAGCAAACAAAGGTCGCTCAGTGAAGTCATGACTCTTCTCTGCTCTGGTGCCTCATTGGTGGAATGAACTCCCAACCAATGTCAGGACAGCAGAGTCACTCACTATCTTCTGCAAAAGACTCAAGACTCACTTCTTCAGACTTCACCTCAACCCTGCATAGCTTGACTCCCTCCTGGTTGGTTGAAATACTTAGATGTAGTAGAGAATGAGATGGTATGCCTTTCCTTCCGGCTGAAAACTCCCTGTCCATTTCCATGCCAGCAGAGCCAGTGAAAGAGACTCTAAAATCCAAATTATAATCCATAGTTGGTTGTAAACTGGTTAGTCCTCCTCATGCTCTGTTATCCTGGGATCCAACTGTGAATCTCTTGAAGTCCATTCTGGCTGCTCACATACTCGATGTTGTATGGCAAGTGTGTAAGGATCTCAGCTCTTTTGACAACATACACATACACATACACATACATACTAGAGGTGGAAAGGTTCATCCCAAAAATCCGTCCCGTTCGGTACGTTTGTCACGGTTTCAGGGGTGATTGAAAAAAAAAATCTTGAGCCGGAACTTTTTCTATGACGTCACCCACCACACACACACACCTACAGTTAATCTCAGATCACATCTGTAGGCAACGCTACCACAGCTACTTTATGACAGTGTTCGTGATTCATGCGGTGATAGTGCTTTTTTCCCGCTAGTTCCACACATTAGCCTCCTTGCGCACAAAGTGCAGAAGCAATCTCAGAGCACATCCATAGGCAACGCTACCACAGCTGCTTTATGACAGTGTTCGCGATTCGTGCCGTGATAGCGCTTTTTTCTCGCTAGTTCCACACATTAGCCTCCTTGCGCACAAAGTGCAGAAGCATGCACCTGGTTGTCGGAGCTTTTCCCAAAGAGCTTTCCATCGCTACCCACGTCTTCTAGCCAAGCCCAGAGCCATTTGTTCTTACATCTTTAGTGTCTTCCCCTGGCTTCATGAATTTGCGGTCCTTCCTGACACTACAGTGCGCGTCAACAGCACGTGGAGCGACTGCTCTCTGGATCAATCTGTTTGGCCAAGGCCCGCCCCCGCCGTATTTCTGATTGGCTAGTAGACCTGTCCTTAGTGTAATTGACTGAAAGTTGCGCCTCTGTGAGATCCAGAGAACTGCATGTTAGATCTCTGGGCAAACCCGATTTCTTTTTTTTTTATTCGCAGTCACGCCGCATGGCGGCGCACTGCAATCTTGGGGCGCGTGTGTACCATTCGGTTTATGACGCGCAACGTGTGTAATTTCCATCGGTGCCACCTAACGGCTGCACCGCGGTCACCGGAGCTAATCGCTGCCACTCTAATCAATGAGACCATCCCCACCGGGCGCGACGCGTAACATCTCAGCAGCATCCCAGCAGCGGCTCTCCGCTCTGCAGCGCTATCAGTCTGTAGCACTTCTATTTTTGACGGAGCCGTTGCTAAACCGCGTGAAGCTCAACAGAGCAGACTGCACCAGACAGGAAATCCGACACAGAATCAACGTAATACACTTCCACCCCCTTTCAAAATAAAACCTAATACGCAGTTCATGTAGCCTATCACAAATTCACATCAGCATTAACCCTCTCAGCGCCACGGTCGAGTTTACTCTACAAGATGCGGCACTGAATAAAACGGCCGATTCTGTCAAATAGGGTGTCAAATTTCGTTCGACCTCCCCTCCACTAGATGGCAGACATGTTATACTTCATCCCTGACTCAAAAAAACGTCATGCTTCTACACAAAACTTTCGAGCTAGAGCGCATTGAATCAGTGCGAGCAACAGCGGAGCTAGTGTGTGTGTGAGCCAATTTATCAGAGCGCTATTGTCAACGTGAGCGAGTATTTGCCTTAGGATTATTGTCTCATGGCATCAAAAAAGTTTACCCGCAATGAAGTATTAGGTCTACTTTTCGCTGACCCTGATTCTGAAGGGGAGTATCTGCCTTCAGAAGATGACGGGGATCCGTTTAGTGACTGCGCTTCAGATGCGTCCCTGCCGAGCAATGGCGCAGCTGGACAAAGTGACAGCTTAGCGCTGCACCAAGCACAGACATTGAATCCTTTGCCCAATGTAGATGGTCCTTTGCCCAATGTCAGTGGTGGGATCAGTGTTTCACGGGGTCAGAGTGGTCGTCGGGAAGCTAGCAGGCGTGTTAGTGGTGTGGGGAACGAGGCTGGAGCTCATCTGGGGACCCAGTCTTTTTACCGCGCTAGCAACGTGGCGCTAGCTTCTTTGTCTTCTGCTCCACCCGACAGTAACGTGGTGGAGCCTTTGTCTAATGCCACTGGGTATGTCAGACGAGGTCGAAGTGTTCACAGGAGAGTTAGGGGGCAACGTAGAGGCAGGGTGGGGAATGAAAATGAGAGTGAGCCTGGTCCGAGCTGCGCAAATTCTCTCCACTCGGCGCGCGCGCTCGGCAGATTTGGCCATGCTGCTCGCAGCAGGAGCGGGGGAGAGCGAGGCAGATCTGGCCGGAGCAGTGGTGGTGTGACACGGGGCAGGGGAGAGCGAGGCAGATCTGGCCGGAGCAGTGGTGGTGTGACACAGGACAGGCGAGCTGATGATGGGAATGCCGGCTTTGAGTACTTGGCCAATGAGGAGTACCAAAGTTGGATCACGCCCTTTGATCAGCCAATTGGATATCTGGGGGAAAGAGAACTATCCAGTACCAATTCGCCCCTAGATTTTCTGTCACTCTTTCTCTCTGATGATTTCTGGAATTTGCTTGTAATTGAGACAAATCACTACACCCATCAGTTTTTAGCCTCCCATCAACTCAAGCCACACTCCAGATTTCATCAATGGTCTGATGTAACTGTCAGTGAAATGAAAGCCTTCTTTTCTCTGCATTTGAGTATGGGTCTGGTAGAGAAGTCAGAGTTGGAGGATTATTGGGCCGCATATTGGCCAACAGCAACACCTGGATTTGGCAAGGTGATGTCCAGGAACAGATTCGAGACGATTTTGTCATTTTTTTCATTTCGCGAATAATGAGGAGTGTGTTGAAATGGGTCAGCCAGGCTATGACAGGCTATTCAAAATCCGCCCAATCATCAATTTGGTCATCCCCCGGTTTTCAGAGGTCTATGGTCCATCTAAGCAGCTGTCACTGGATGAGATGACTATTGCTTTCAAAGGGAAATCAACCCTAAAAATGTACAACCCAAACAAGCCAGACAAATATGGCTACAAAGTGTTTGTGCTGAGTGAAGCCAAGTCAGGCTATGTGTTACAGTGGTCAATGTACACTGGACAAAGCAGGCCTGATGCAAACACTGATTTTGGTGCCACACACCTTGTTGTCCGTGAACTGATGGCCCCGCACACAGGGAAAGGGCATGAGGTGTACATGGACAGCTATTACACCTCGCCAGCCATAGCAGATGAGCTGGCAAGCAATAACACGGGTTTGTGTGGGACTGTCAGCAGTAAAAGGAAGGGGATGCCAAAGGGCCTCACCCGTGAACAGTTACTGCTGAGAAAGGGAGATGACCCAGTCTTCATGAGGAAGGGGAAAATGCTAGCCTGTGCGTGGCATGATGTAAAGCGCCTCACAATGCTTTCTACACTGCATAACAACACATGTGTCAGAAAGCATATCAGGACCAAGAACACTGATAGTGGCTATAGGGAGATAAATCGGCCTGTTTGTGTCGATTCCTACAACTCTTTCATGGGGGGTGTCGACACAGCAGACCAGAGAATGAAGACCTACCTCTTTCCCCATAGATCAAGGAAATGGTACAACAGGATCTTCAATGCCATTCTCAGTGTAAGCATGGTGAATGCCCACATCATTTACTGCCGCTGCACTGTTGCTCCTCACAAGCCCCTGAAAGTCTTCGTGCAGGATGTCATCACTGCTTTACAGGAAGGCTACTCCAAGAAAGAGAGCAACCAAGGCCGAAAGTCGTCCTCATTGGGAGACTTACCACAGAGGCTCACTGAGCGTCACTTTCTCTACCAGGCTGATGGTTACCCAGATTGTGTAGTTTGTTCTGATCGGACCCGCCCTAAAGGCTGCCGTCAGACGAAATACATGTGTAGGTAGTGTGGGGTGGGTCTTTGTGCTGTGCCTTGCAATGAGAGGTACCACACCATGACACACTACAAGAAATGTCACCTGGATGGATAGGGAGTCATTATCTCTACAGCAAAAGGCCTGCTACATTTTTTTTTTTTTTTTTTTGCCATTTTTTTGTAATGATTTACACTGTTGATTTACCTGGCCATTTAGTAGTGTACAATATGTATTCTTTTTTGTGTGTTCATGTCCTTGTGATGTGTGTGTCTTTGTCAGCTCAAAAAAAACAACCAAAAAAACAACAACAAAAACAACAAAAAGAAAAAAAAAATACTAACATCTCACTCATGATCTGTGCCTTGCCGTGGCGAGTGAGCTTTTGAACTAAACAGGTCATGTCTACTTGTGTTTGTGTGTCATATGAATAATATGTATGTGCCCCATACATGGAATCAGAATGCCTACTGTAGTAAATGTAGTAAATGTAAAATCTCTACAGCAAAAGGCCAGCCTACCGCTACATGCATTTGGTTTGTTTCTGCCATTTATTAGTAATGATTTACACAGTTTGTTTACTACTTACTATTTACCTGAGCATTCAGTATTGTGCAATATAGCATACAGAAGGTGAGGGACATTTTGGGGGTAAGAAGTGCTGCATTTTATCATTCAAACATGTGACTTTTCATGAAAATTCTATAATCCAAGATGGCCGCCACCATATGACGTCACAATATGCAAATTAGATGAGAAAATGTAATCCCTACATAAACTTTGGGTCATCCTTAATATTTCTCTAATTTACAGAAAGTCTCTATCTCTTATCACTTTTAAGATATAGCCTTTTGAAATTAAGATGTCAAAATCGAACGTTTTAGGAAAAAACCTCTGGCGCCTAAAGGGTTAAGTCATGACCGTTTTCATTGCAGAAGCAGGCAAACAATTGTTAATCTTTTTGCCAAATAAATATATAAATGTGTAAATGCAGCAATGTCTTTCCTCTTGCTGTTTCAAAATCTCACTTCACTTTAATTTACGATTGTTACAATGATGTGCTTAATCCCTAATCAAGCTGCCTCATTATTTCAGTTTTTGCATGATTGCATGACATCCTTAAGAATATCTGATTAAAAAAAAAAAAATCTTATTATTAGGCTATAGATCTGATACATGGTATTTGTGTAAAAAAAAATACAAAAAACGAACCGAACCGAAAACCGTGACCCCAAAACCGCAATATGAACCGAACCATGGATTTTGTGAAACCTTTCCACCCCTAATACATACATACTTCTTCTTCTTCTTCCTCCCCTCCACCTACCATTTTCCTTCCCTCCTCCTCCTTCCCCTATTAGGTTTTAATGGTATACAATTAAATTAAAATTCAGTGTTTGTTATGAGTATTTCTGCCTATTATACATTTAAAGCTAGTGAGCTTTCTCAACATTGATTGATTGATTGATTGAAATCTTTATTTCGCACATTTTTTCTTCCATAAACAAACAAAAGAGTGGTGCATAAATAAAAAAACAGGCAACATGTTCAAAAAGGAGTGGGAGGAAGTGTGAACGTCTCAAATTTTTAACAAGAGAGAAAAAAGAGCTTTTTAAGCTTTTCGAGCATTTCACATCAATCGCAATACATTTCAGCTCTTAGTTTCCATAAAAAATTCATCTTCATTTCAGTTACCAGTTGTTTGTTTTAGCAGTGCATTTTAACGTTGCGATTTTACATCAATTCATTTCACATTTATGAAATTCCAGCAATGCTTTACAATTCAGTTTGAGCATTCACATTGCATTCTATGCAAGAAATGCATTTTCTATTTGTTTTTCATCTGCCATATGTGCAGACAGCCCCTTCAGGGTTTGAATCCTTGATATAGCCACAAGCTGTGACTAGCCAGTTCATGCCCTCCTGTGCTTAACAAAAGGAGGCGACTGAGTGGCCAAAATTAAAGCAAAGACAATGTGAAGGCTTCACCAAGGCGAGCATAGTCATTTCAGCTAGTTTTGGATTTGAACTAAATTTGAATTTGAAAACATTGTTTAACCAATGAGTGAAATCAGTAAGCTCAAAGGCATCGTGAGCCATGAGCAAATATGTAATAAGCCACGCCTGACTGCATCTATCACTATGGCACTTCAGATTTAGACGCCGAAATGGTAAAATTCTGTCCACTGGGTTCTGTGGCACACGTTTTTCCTGTTTGTGGCACCGTCTGTCTTTTTTGGATCCAAGAGGCTATTTTGAGCAGGACTTGTGTGTCTAACTTCAAGCCAATTGAACTTAAGGTTGAACGGGTACAGCTGCATTTTGGGGCCTTCTTCTGGCCAGTTGAGCTTGTATTTGTTCATTAGCCAAATGCTAATGATTTCCAGTTATTGGGCCAAGTTTCATGTTCATTCAAACTCACAGCAATAATAATTATAATTATAATAATAATAATAAACAATACTAATAAATGTGCACAAAAGCAATAGGGTTGTCTACCTTTAGGACTTGAACCCTAATAAGATGAATGTTTTATGGTCAAAATCTATAGACCTAAAGAACATTGTAAAATAATTTTTCTAGAGAGGCAATAATTTTGTTCATGAGTCAGTATTATTTTTGTCATGTTGGTGCTTGTTGAAAGAGGCCCAGAAAAAGCACATATCCTTGTCTAGTTTGGATGAAATAGAGGAGTCAAGTCTTGTGTTTTGATTTGCTGGTGTTGCGACTCATTTAGATTTGGATCACAGATTTTGCCTTCAAAGCTCACCTGTGTGAGCTGATTAAACCACAAAGCAGTGTGAGGGGAATACATTTGAGCTTGTTTATTTATGTTATGTACAATAAAGCTTCATCACATGAACCTTCTTGTGTACAACATCCCTCACATACACACAAAAAAAACACCATCTTGATCTGCTGAAAGCCAGGGTGGGCAGTCATATTGTAAGCGCAGTTTCAAGGTTTCAAAAGTTAGGGCTTTGGGTAGGGGTGGGTGGAAGAAGCATGTGATAATGAGTTCTGCAGATAAGCACATTGTAACAAAAGCATCAGCAGCAACAGCAGTGATTCTCAGGATAAAGAGGGGTTTACAGAATGAACTCCTGTCAGGTTCTCGTTGGCCCCAAAAACCAAGGTTACATTATCAGACAGATGGGCACACAGACTGAACTTTTTTAAAGAGAAGATCAATGAGAATATAAAGCACAGACATGGGGATTTATTTCTGATTAACAGCTTCATTTCCTTCAAAAATAATGCACAAAAAAATCAAGATACACAGAGACAGAGAGATTGAAAAGTATAGCAGCCAGTAAGCCATTATCTACATAAGCAACATGTCTTATACATAGAAAAGAGCAGGAAATGTATCTATGCTTGTTCTGAATCTAGCTGATTACTTCTTGTTGTTCCATGAGCTTGGACGAGTGCTCACTGCATTTGGGTGTTTTTTTTCTTTTTCGTAGTGATAAATCTAATATCAATTTGTTTTTTGTACAAGAAAATCTATAGATGTCTCTAGGGCAGTTGCTCCTAGCCCCTGGTACCTGGCCACAGAACATTTTGTCAGGCAAAAAATTAACTATATTTATGTAACATTAAAAGCCATTTTAAACGTACTTGGGCCATTGTTCCTCATTGTGCCCTTCCACACTTACAATAAGAGGACAATGATTTTGATAGTTGGTCATCAGTGTATAAGCAAATCACCCACATAACCACTTCTTCTGTGCAAGAACAAATGTTCTTTTGACTGCTGCAACTAGACAGCTAAAAAAAAAAAAAGAAAGAAAAAAAGAAAGAAAAAGAAAAAAAACTTGCACATCCACATTCCTGGTAGATTACTTTCCAACACAAACCAAATATTTCTATGGTTTACACTGTGATTGTCAGGACAAAAGATAAACTGATTGCTGCCTCAATGACTGTTCAGACCCAACTCATCAAGCTATTACTACAAGTGGATTCTGGATTGTGTTTTATCATCTACTTTTTTCCAGACACAGAGCTGTTTTCTGTCTAAATGCGTACTTACTTTTAATGAAGTGTTGACTCTATACTTGAACTTCAAAGTACGGATGGGGTCACACCAACGCCTGCTGTTGATATTTTTTTTAGAACACTAACAAACTCAACTGCATTTGTGCAGGACATATGTGATGTAGAACTAATTGGCAAAATAACAATCAGAATGAAAAAAGCCAGATTGACTCTTTTGATATGCAAGAGCAAGATATTCTCTCGTCACGAACAGTTATTTTACAGTGGCTGTCTGAGGATAGCACTTTGGGGTTGGAGCTTGTTAGGACAGAATCACTGTAACAAGCTACATTAATGCTTGATGTTTTGAAAGGAAATGGTAGGGGGTAATGCTAACCAGATGGATATACACAGAACATAGAAAGTGCTAAACATGAATTCACTGGGCTTGAAACTCACAAAGGCAAATGATCCACACGAAATCACATCATAAGGTTTGAAGTATAGAGATGATCTTCATACACATAAGCACACAAACATTTAACCAAATAAATAAAAGATGGAGAGTTTATTAACATCACGAGAGCTACTGGGTAACATTCATTCAGAGATCATACATTCATAAAAAGTTACCTATGTGCCATTCTTACATTGCACCCATGGAATTTTTGATCGGTTAGCAATGTGCATCAGCTGAGTTTTAAATGTTGTTTGGATTTTCTGAAGAAAAAAAACCAAAAAAAAATGGGCAAAACAAACAAATAATAATTGGTTCATTATAGCCAAGGACAATTACCTCCTTACAAGCTCCAAGGAAAAAGAACATATGTGTTATATCGTCAAAATATTTGACCTCATCAATACAAACAAATAAAACAAAAGAAAAGAGGGAAATAAGATTTCACAAATAATTATGCAGTTGCTGAAATCCCAAAGAGCTCTGGGTAAAATCAAAATATTGTATAAAAGTACAACAAACAAAAAAGACCACTTGCAGGTCCTCAGAGAAATTACATGTTCCACTGAGGTGGATGTCTAAACCTGCTTTCTCTAGTGGTAACCACACTGTTAAAGACTCCATTATTTCACCTTCATATGGGCTTGTTATTCACAGCAAACAAATTCTGAACAAATATTTTCCTTCTCCAGAGTTAAAGTTATTTACACTATAACTCCACTAGTCCTTATGTCATATCAGTTGAGACAAAAAAAGCAAACCAATTTAAATGCTTACAAAGACATTTTGAAGCCACAGAATAACAAAACTGGGGAATATACATGCAGCACAACTGTGGGCAGATAATAGTGTAGCTCTTAAAATTCCCTTTAAAAACCAAGAGCATGGAAACGGCATCACATTGTGCAAATGAATCAGGTCAACCATGAACCCTAAGTGAGGAAATTATTTTTTACGTAAAATTAAAAAATGTGTGAATCAGACACTGGAGCCCCACACATCCCTGATGTTAAAACCAACTTCTGAAATTTCCAAATGTCTAAAAACAAGCTAGACTTAAATTTGCTGGGAGGAACCGGGCCCAATTACTTGTTCCTCCTCTTTTTTCTTTTTTTTTTTTACTGGAGAGCCTCCACACAGATTTGCTCCTCAGTAATGTCATCCAACAGCTGCACTTCGACAGGGCTGCATATGTCACTGTCATAGACCTCTGTCCCCATCAGGGACTCTTCCTCAAGGGCTTCTCCTTTGCCTTTAAAGCCTTGCTGCTCTGAAGGAGAGGTGCTCTCTACTGACTCTAAGTCTTCAATGCCTGCCCGGTAGTGGATCATGAGCAGGGTAAGGGCCTGGAGTCTCTCCCCGGATTTGGCCAGGGCAGTACTTATTAGGGCCTTGCGCCGGGCATCCGTGGCCTCCTTCTCCTCCAGCAGAAGAGCGTTATTGTGCTCCAGCTCCTGATCAATTTCCTGCTGCAGCTTATCCAGCATCAACTCCAGCTTTTGGGAGCGCTCATCTGTGGGCAGACCCCGGTACAGGTCGCGGCCTATCTCCTTTACAGCAATGAACACACTGTCATCTAACCCACCTTCCTTGCGCACAAGTTTACTGCTTCCACCACTGCTGGCGGGTTGCTTTGAGGGGCTGGCACCACTGGTATACGTCTCAGTATCACTGCTTTCATTGTCTGAAGTGTTGGGGGTGTGCTTGGGTGAAGGTTCCACCACTCCAGGCAAAACATCAGCCACCTGCTCAACTAGCCGAGTCTTGGGCACCTGGCGGAGGTTAAGCAGGCGGGAGCTGGTGTTAATGATATGGCGTGTTAGGCCAGTGGTGGCCCGGTTGAGGGTGGATTTGGCTTCAGGGTCAGCTCCACGACGCTCAGTCGCTGCCACACAGAAGGGATTCTCTGTGAGGCACTTGTCCTGGCACTTCTTGTGGCAAACATAGGCGCAAATCATACACTGGGAGGCTGCCTTGGTCCAAACCTTCTTCTTGCAGTATTCACACCAGGTGGGGTTCTGGAACTGGGTGTCCTGGAAGTTGTGACGCACCTCCACCAACTGCATGGCACCGTAGGCCAAGTCATCACGTGGTGCTGAGGGGATATGCTCCCTCTCTCTCTCCCGTAGATCCTCATGGTGGAGACTACCCTCTCGCTCCCTCTCTGCCAGCCCCCCTGGATACACTAACTCACCCTCAGATAAGTAACAGAAGTTCAGAGTGACATCTCCATAACACAGCTTCTCATTGAAGCCCTTGTGGGTACTGAGGCCACGTAGTGCAGTGCGGCTGACGTTAGCTCTAGGTTCTGGAGGCCCCAACCTAAAGGTGCTCTGGTATTCTGCTGAAGATGTGGCCATACATTCCAGGGCTAAATGCTCCAGCTGTAGGCTGACATGGCCCAGGCACAGTAAACTGCCAAGCTTAAAGGGATCTTTGCACCATAGGGCCACATTAAGGTACTTATGGTTGCCCTCCACCTCAAACACCACAGATGCTTTGTTCCAATGGGCTGTCTGATTACGAAACATGGTTTCTGGGGATTCCCAGAGAGAGTGGTCCTCCAGAATGTCCCGTGTACTGCAGGAGCTGTCAGAAGTTTTGTCCTTTGCTTGATCCACTTTGCTGCTGCTGGTCATGGTGGAAGATACTGGCAGTTCATCACTACACTCTGCTTGCCGCGTAGACTGCTTCCCCTCAGCCTGTTTCAGACTCAACTTCTCAGTACCAGCCTTGTCCTCATTGGCTCCAGTGAGAGGTACTTTTTCTGGAGATTTTTCAGAAGGACTAATGGTGGTAGTCAGTGTAGGAGCAATAGTAGCATTTGTAGTTGTAACGGAATCAATTCCTTCCAAAAGACTGGTTTCTGAGGAGGCTGATGTCAATCTTATTTGAGGTCTTGGTGGCACTTGGGGTCGAGACGGAGGAGGTGGGGGAGGAATGGTGGGCCGTTGCAAACCCTCCCCTGGATCACTACTGGACTTATGTGGTGAGGGCTTTGGTGTTTCTTTGGGCTGGGGCTTTAGTGGTGACTGGAGACCCACCAGGTTCAACTTGCGGTTGAGGATAGGTGAGATGGTACCAAGGGGCTTAGTAGCCAAGTTGGCCACAGTCCTTTTAGGGCTTTGGTTTACTGTAAGTAAAGAATCTTCCTTAGTGTCACTGGTATTTGTAGTACTGCTGATAGGGCTACCAGTCTGGCTTTGTTTGGAGTCCACAATCAACTCTTCAAACTCAGAGTCCATGTCTTTGCTGTCAGATATGTCAGAAAGGGTGGTGATAGGGGCTGGATCCTCTTCATAACCCCCTGGTTGGGAAATAAAACCTGTTTCCTCTATCTGCCCAAACCCTTCCTGAAGAGTTCCCAGGCTTCCAAAAGGGGGAGTCTGGTGACGAACTGGTCTCTCATAAAATACCACCACCCTGTCACCAGCTTGCTTCAACAGTTTGGGCACTTGAACTGAGGATGTCACTTTTACACCTGTTGACAGAAACAAGAACAGGAAATATGTTTTCTGTCAAAAAAAAAAAAATGACACTGTATGTAATGTATGCCACTTTCAATGTATGACACTTTCAAAAATAGTGAAAAAGGTACAGTAGCACATCTCAGACCTCCAATGGCAATGAGACGATCTCCCTTCTGTAAGTCTGCCAAGGCTGCAGGGGAATTGGGCGTGACCGTCTCGATGCTGACATGCACTGCATCCCCCTCGCTGGCAGGGACATGCCTGAATGTCATTCCAACACTGCCACATGGCCCCTTGATAACCTCCGTCTGATGTAACAAAAGAAAAAATTCAACAATTAAGACCTGGCTATAGGTCACATGTAACTGCAGCTTATCTACTTAATGTAGTGGTAGGACTGTAGTGTGCAAAACATGATTAAAACATGATCAGGACTGATGTCCCTTTTATGTACACAACAGCAGTTTCAATACTCTTTTAACCTCATTTGTAAGACGTTCATATTTTGATATTTATGGACATGGATTTGTGGTTATACACATAAGAGATGGAATAGATTTGAGTATACTATGTTTTGGAGGAGTGTATTTGGTAAAGACTATTTTGAAAAGGTGGTTGAAATTTTGGAGGATTCTTATTCATGGTCATTTTTATTGTGGACATTTCTTATTATTATTCTCATCATTGTTTTTTATTCTTATTATTCTTATTTGTATTATTACAGATCATAATTTGATCAAAATTAACGCTGAAAAAGTACCTTAACAAGAACATATTTACTAAATTTATGAATAGTATATCACTGAAACTGAATCAACACCTAACATTTTGTTCAAGTATGTGTCTAATTTTTAATGGCAAGGTCCCCAACACTGTTGAATGTGCCTCCTCACATTTGCACATTGATTATTTAAATTTTTTTGCGTTGATGGTAATATATTACGGTATACTGGTGTAGCAATGACACAATTTTGTAGGCTAACCCTGGTCCCCTCGCCTATGAGATTTTTAAATTGGATTTTGGAATACCACCAAAAATAATCTCTGCATCAAACATGCATTTTTGATACAATTTGTTCATCGAGATAATCTTCACAGAAGAACACTACTTATGTGATTTTCGAAGTGTACATTAAATCTCTAGCAGTAAAAAGCTAATGTTAGGCTATAAACAGACGACATCACGGTCACATGACTTAAACGTCACCACCAATAAGTGTCTTACTTCTGTGAGAAATTACATATTTTTCCATTCAGTAATCAATATACTGTAAAGACCATATCAGCATGTGAGAGGAGGAGGGGGGATTCCCCTTTAAGGTGCAAGGGTCAGAAAGTCATATGGGGGCAATTCTCTCTGCATGACGTGTTACAGGAAGGTAGATAGGATGACATTTATTGTCCCAATTAAACATCAAAGGGTAACTGTCCTGGGAAAGGCATGACCAACCCAAACATCAGGGGGTCATTGTTTTGGGAAGGAGTAATTACCAAGTGTCGTAAAAGTATGTGACCCCTACTCTGTTGTATTTAAGTCGGAAACATTTGGAAGACTGGAGAGAACACTAAAGGTCTTCTCTCCATGCAGCATGTATTAAAGAGATCTGACGCATGACACTGATTCTGAAACTCTTCTGAGAATTAGCAACTCTCTACCTCAACAAGGAGAATCTCCCTTACACTTCACAGTTACTATACAGGTTTTCTATAAACTTATCAATGTACAAGTTGTAAAGACGGACTAGTGAGTAGATGAGTCTCCGTGTTAGCTGTGATGACGTTTCATGTCCCCAACAACCTCTGTAGTCTCATTTAGACACTTGATAGCAGCTGCCGTTTTTAACATACGAAAGAGCTTTATAATTAAATTGCAGGACATTTAATTATGTATTTTATGTCCAACCACAGACCTTACTTTAGACATTTAACTATAAACAGATTTAGGGAGGGAATTGGATATGCAAAAATGCTAACTGATTTCTGAATTTCAGGACTACAGACTGCACCGCTCTATTACAAAAATAAAAGGGACACTCCACTTGAACATGGTTCAACCTTTTATCTTATTCACAACATACAGGAGCAGATCTCAAGACAAAGAGATTTTAGAACAAAAATATGTGCATATTGGCTTCAAATAGGATTAAAAATTAGGTATAGACCGACATGTGTTTTGGGAGGAGTAGCCTACCTAATAATATAGGTTTGTTAGTAAATGTAATGTGTTTCATTCTCAGAGTAAGAGAAGGGGTCAGATTAGGCATCTCATCAGTATTTATTTGTAAAAAAAAATCCAAAGTATATTTATTTACGTACAATAGTCAGTCTATCAAGTACATTTACCAACAGCCCAGTGGTAGCTGGTGATTCAAAAACTTCTGGAGGGCAACTAGAAAATTAACCCAGCCTTTTTTAACTTGTTTTACATTATTAGCTAGAATTTGTTTTATAAATGATACTGAGATATGGTAATGTTTTATTTCAACCAATTACTGTATTCCTCTTGCCTCTCAAAGATCGACAAGGAGCCACCTCCTTTGCCTTAATGGACCAGCCTCCCTGAGACATACACAGGCCTACTGGCAACCATCACTGAGTAGATGGAGATAATGTGTACTATAAACAGAGCCAGTGGATTTTGCATTGCATAAATTCCACAAGGAGCAACATGACAAAACAGCCTTTACATCTAACCTCCTATTCCGGTTATTCAATCAGCTTCAACCGAGGTATAATGTTCACGCAATTTCTTTTCACTGTCCCTTAATACTGCATTGAATACTCCACAACATACATCCACTGCAACATTCCTCCAGCTTGCTACAGACAGAAAATGGCGAAAATTTTCAATTTTCAATCTTGTACTGATCAATCCTTGGGCTTGAGTTATAAAGTGCAGTATAACTCCCTATTTCATATATATAGATATATAGATATATAGATATAGATATAAATATATATATATAAATAAATGTACAGGAAGTTGTTATTTAATAACTTGAGTATTTTTAGAATATCAAAATTGTTTTGATAACTTTTTGTCAGGAGTGTCCACAGATGCTGTGTGCAAAGTTTGGTGAAAATCGGTGAAATTGCCTTGGAGGAGTTCAAAAAAGTAGGTTTGCGACATTTCGCGAATTAGCGGAAAAAAATTCAGGGTAGGCGTGGACATAAGGTTTTTGAATGTGCGATAAACTATATGGGAGTTACAAGCCAAAACGCAGTTTCCTTGATTATAGCACCACCTAGTGGTGGAAATTCTGGACAATAGATTATGAAATGTTTTGCCAGGTGTGACGTATATTCACAGTTTGGTGAGTTTTGGAGTATGTTCAGGCAGTGAAAAATGCAATAATTTGGGACAAAAAAGCACTAAAAAAGCACTACAAAAACAATAGGGTCTTTGCAGGTTACCCTGCTCGGGCCCTAACAATAATAATAATACAAAACTGATGAGAGACGATGAGTCTTATAGGCAAAATAATGTTAAATTGATTAATATCTGGCAATGAGGAATAGGACTACACAGGGCCTACGGAGAGTCGAGCATGAGCTGCCCCCCTCAGGAGGATCTTTAATAAACACCATATCCCGGTTCACTTCAAACCTTCCAACACACTGAGGCAGAGACTTGTCCATCCTAAGAACAAAACACCCAGGCATAAACAGAGTAATGTAGCTTATGCTGTTCAATGCAGCCAGAACTGCACAGATCTGTAAATTGGGGAGACCAACTGTTAGTTTTCATTGATTAGTGCCACTCTGGCATGCACCAGATTGCAGTGTTTCCCTATAAAAGAGGATGTTGTTAAGGGGCTAACAGGTCGGTGCCTGGGCCTCAACCATTATTCCTTGCATCCCATAGGGTCCACAATGTTTGGTGCTCTGGCATTGAAGAAGTAGAAGAGAAATGTGTGAGAAGAATTCCTTGCATTACAAGAGGGTCTTTGCACCTGTCAGTGCTCAGGCCCTTACAGAAATTCCTTACATCCCCATAGGGGTCTCACATCAGTCAGTGCCTGGGCCCTCATGAGACTCATCTGTAATTTTACAAATGCAAATGCAGCACACAGTCCAGATCAAATCTCCCTCAAAACACATGTTGTCATGCTTTATGGCTGACAGGTCATCTAACAAATCATAGTGCATGTACTATAGCAAGACATTCACGCCTCCAATGCAGATGACGGGAAGCTTAATGGAGACATATATGGCATGTATGGATCTGACCAGGTAGAAACAAAGACTTAAATGAGCTGGATGAGGAGAAGGAGAAAGAGAAGAAAGATGGTACAGGTCTCTGGTTTCAAAGATAGAAAAGGAAGCCCAACAGGATGTGGGTAGACGGAGACGAATGGCTTTAATTTCCCTGCTGTCATTTGTTACATTTCTGGCGGAAGGCAGTGATTGAGTTAGGGCTGGCCATGAATAAGCAGATGATCTATATGAGCTGACGAAGACAGTGAAAGGGCAGGTTCACTGAAGGCTTAGCTGGTCCTGATCCATTCTAAAGACACAAGCCTTGGACAAAACTACACTAATAAACAATGATGTATAACTCACTCTTTTAGTTTTGAACATGGTGCGCAAAGCAAAAGTATAAAATAATGCTTGACTAAACAACGCTGTTGTGTTAATGTTACCCTCTTATATACAAATGAAACACACCCAATGACATTGAATTATCAAATTTTTCGCCAGATGTGACGTATATTCCGAATTTGGTGAGTTTTGGGGTACGTTCAGGTTTAAAGTACAGAAGAAAAATAATAATCCTAACGGATCCAACAGGTCCTCGCACTGGTCAGTGCTCGGGCCCTAATAATAATCCTAGTGGATTCAATTAGTCCTCGTACTGTTAGTGCTCGGGCCCTAAAAAGTTTTTCATCCTCCGATTTTGGTTTCCCAATTGAATATCAAAAGAACGCATCATATACGGGTTCCTTCCACCATTTAGAAATAGGAAGACAAAAACGGATTGTTTTCCATTTTTTGTTTTGAGAGTAAAAATCTGAAAACGAAAAAAAAGATTTGCTATTTGATTTTCTTTCATGTGCTTATAAATGGAAATCAGAAATTAAAGTATGTGTGTGGAAATCTTTTGTCTCAACTTTTTGTTGTGACCCGGACGTTGTAAGTAGTAGAAGGTAGGGTCAAAGACATGCCTTACCGAGCATTCATGTGGGATGGGTGGGGCAGTGCCCCCCTATCGACAAGCTGCCACTGCCCAGAACTATGATGATGTTTAAGGTTGGTAATAATTAAGAAATGTAAAAGTGTAAAGTGTTACTGATTGACCACACATCTTAGTTTGCCCATGTTATAATTATTAAATGCATTAATAAAGGCATGTTTACTTAAACAGTTACTGTGTGGACATAACTTCTTTGTTATATGCCTGAATGAGCTGAGAATAACAGCATAGTTTTTGTGTGTGTGTGTGTGTGTGTGTGTGTGTGTGTGTGTGTGTGTGTGTTCGTAGCTTCGTGAAAAACAATAGAAATGTATTTATACAATCTAGTGCTGTGTATTTATCTTGAATCTTGAAGTATACAATGCCATTAATCAAGAACAGAAGGTGAGATTGTGACTTTCTAAAGCGTAAGTTACGCTTCTGCGTTGACACAACACAAGGGGGCATACGGACCCATCCTTGTGGACCCCCCTTGCGTCCACCGCAAGGGCCTGACGTGCACCTCCCAAAAATCCTAGACATGCGTCGAGGCGACACAAACTCCAACATCCACTAACTACATCCGCTGGAGACCGCTTTTCCGGTTTCCACTCATAAACACCGCCATTTTTAAAAGTCTTCGAGTCAGTTTGAGTTGGTTGGTTGAGTGAAAAAGTTTTGAGTTTTTCTCTCTGTCTTGGTCTCCATCGTTTACTGTGACTAGGAGAAAAGCCGGAAGGTAAACAAACAGGCTGAGGCTAACGGCGATATACGTCACAAGAGTCTCGGTCGGTCGGTCAGTCTTTACAAAAAAACATAGTGCCCTCTACCGGTGTGGCACTGAATTGCATTTTGACACGTAAACCCCACGCAGAACCATCACGGTCTCATGACTGCGTCCAAGCAACTGCGTGACCATTGCGTGATCACGACGCGGAACCATAACCGACGCTTTAGTGCTTTATCATAATCAAATCAAATCAAATCAATTTTATTTATATAGCCCAAAATCACAATCACATTGCCTCAATGGGCTTTACAATCTGTACAGTGAACGACATCCTCTGTCCTTAGACCCTTGATCGAGTGAGGAAAAACTTCCCATGTTGATGGAAAAAAAACCCTTTTAACAGGGTAAAAAAAAAACAATGGAAGAAACCTCAGGAAGAGCCACAGAGGAGGGATCCCTCTTCCAGGACGGACAGACATGCAATAGATGTCGCGTGTACAGAAAAGAGCAACAATCACAGATAGCAAGTTACATTAACAGAATGTCATCAATATATGCATCATAGGCACGTGGACGCGTTTCAGTGTCTTGTTCCAGTTGCATACGATACAGCACTTAGAATTACCATGACCTGGATTACTGAGAACCTTCATCAACAGATTGTGACTTTATTTCACATTTGGTTGGATACTTAATTGGTTACACTAATCTTTGCTGGTCACCTCGAAAATTGTGTTGATTGTGGAGATATTCTATGCTGCCTGGTTGAAGACATTTAGAATTAGTAGCTTCTCTGTGTTCTATCAGAATCAGCTTAACTGCCCAAAATGAGCTTCATTTCAGGTCAGCTT
Source organism: Lagodon rhomboides (assembly GCA_039737535.1). NCBI lineage: Eukaryota > Metazoa > Chordata > Actinopteri > Spariformes > Sparidae > Lagodon > Lagodon rhomboides. The sequence continues at coordinate 2,179,630 of CM077796.1, forward strand.
TGCTTAGTCACTGAAGATTCATATATAGACTTTCAAGGAAGTCATATTTTGCCTTTAAAGTAAGAACTGCTGAAAGGTGAGTGTGGGTACTTAATATTACCGAATGGATTTGTTGTTTGGAGACCGCTGCACCAGTGGTAGCAATATGGCCATTGGTCCCCAAATAGATTTACAAATGAAAGCACACAAGTGTATTATGCTGAAGTGCAAATAGCTGCAATTCCACTTTAAACACACTTAACAGAACCAATATATGCACAGTCACAGACACTCATATGTAACTAATCATATGTCAGTGCACACAAAAGTCTGGTGATACTACTACTGCTCTCAAGCAGCAGCACAGTTTCTAAGAAATAAAGCTCGTTCAGGTGAAGAGAGGAGAAGAGAGGAGCGGAGGAGTGAAGAGGGCTTTGTTCTATCTTACTGTTGGCCTATATTATTTTGCACTATGGACGCTTCAGATACCTACAGGTCAATTAACACACTTGCGAGTGAAAGCATATGAGCAGAAAAGAGAGGACACAATCTTATAGCTTAAGAAACTAAGTTGAATTTCTCGCTACCGACTCTACTCACTATAGTGACTACCTTAGTTGTATTTTCCTTCTTTCAGTTGTCATTTCTATCAAATAAAACAGCATTTAATTCTCCTGACCCTGTGACAAAGCTTGTTCCGGAAAATGCTTAAGCTTAAACAAAAAAACTAAAATGCATTAACACACCATAAAAAATTATGGATGATTTAATAGGCCCTCTTAATGGTGGAGACTTTGTCCACGGAATCATGCAGTGCAACACATGATAATAGTTTCTGAAGATCAGAGAGAAGAATAAATAAAGAATATTACATGCTGTGGTATCATAATATACAATACAAAACACAATTTCTTTAACTCAGTTTTCTACACATTATTCTATACTATTCTATATTGAAGACTTTGCTTAACTTGTAAATCTGTGGAGTGTCTAACCTTGGCTTTTTGCAGGTTGGCCTAATACATTGTCCTCACATATTTCTGTTAAATTTAGCTTGATTTCTTAACCCAAAAAAGAAGAATTGACTCAAATAAAAAACTACTAATCATTCTTGAATCATACACTAGATCATAAGCCAGACTACAGTACAATATAGTATGCTGTTTGTATCACTGGCAATCGTTTGGTTGTAGGGGTGAAGTAATTCCCCTTTATAACTTATGTTTACAGTGATGATTTTGATTGGTGAATAAAGATAAATGTGCAAAACATGAAAACACTTCAACAAACAACACACAGGTGAGCATTGAATCCCATGTCATCTGACTTTCCTGAGAGAAAGTAGCTGTTTGGTGCTTTTCAAAATTGCAGAGTTTAATTGTTGTGCAGTGGAGCTTTCTCTCGGGGCTGAGCAGCAGTGACAGGACTAACTTTGTTAACATTGACTAGGACTACAGGCAGCTCTTGGTTCCTTGTCTCTGAGCAGAACAAAAAAAACGTAGCAACGCTGAACTGGCCAGGTGCAAATGGACCATGAACCATCTATTTCAGCAAATCCAGCCTCTCTTTTATCTGCACTGCCACAGAGAACAAATGAAAGGTTAATATGTTGAAATAGCAGCTATCAGTGGATTAAAGTTCTCCCCTTTATCTCCAGGACCGAAACCCAGACCAGCCTTTCTCTTATACCTCAAACAAAACACTCATTGTGATAAAAAAAAAACAAAAAAAAAAACTCCATGACACTTTTTGTTACAATTGGCCATATCAGATCTCACATACACTGTTCTGTTGCCCAAAATAATCAGTGGAGAGCCAAATCTGCTTCAGTAAACAACTGAAAATAGGACCCTTCAAATGCGATATTTCCACCTGTTTGAGTCAAATTTGCTAAAAAACTCATTTCAACTGATTAAGGAATCTATGTTTGTTAACTGTTTTATTAAAATTGAATTTTCATGGAACTGTTGAAAAGAGGAAAATAATTACAATTAGTAATTTATGACCTATGTTAAAAAGATATAATATACAGACATTCTACATTAAAATTTCGAATGAAACTAACAGAGCTATGTTATTCAATTACATAAAACCCAGAGAACTCCACAGTTTACTAAAGTAAGTGTTTTGTTTGGTCGTCGTCACCAGTTCTGGGGTCGGGAAGTAAGCTAAAAAGACTAAATTTAAGGTGAATAAACCTTTAAAACGTTACCTCGTTTGTAAACATTTGTGTCTGAGTCACATCAGAGAGATTTTCATCAGAAATGGTGGTCGTTCATTGATGTGTCTGCCACCAGCGAAGCAAGTTGAACCACAGGATAATTTGTGTTCATTCATGTAACATTACTACATTAGTGTTTAAATACAACCACATTACTGTACTGTACACTAACTGTGGCGGGGAGAGGGGAGAAGGTGTCATAGAACTCAGCGAGGCAGACAGGGGGTCGTCTGAGCAAAATCAGGTTTGCTGTAAAGCCTGATTATTAACAGGGAATGATAAGTATGAGCTACAATTAGTCAGAAAATGGTTTTGCCGTTGCTGAACGTTATCATTTATTTTGCACGTGACCTGTTAAATGTCCCACGGCTAATGTGGTAGTGTTTACTGTAGCCCACTTGAGCAATGCTAGAGTATTTAGTATTAAGGGCCAGTCAAGTGAAATTATCTGAAAAATAAGTATCATTTGAAACTGATTAAATAAGCAGGGCCTCATTTATAAACATACCTTTCATAATTGTCATTTTTGTGTTGGTTTATAGTTTTAACCATTCGTGCAGTGGGTGCTGCATTTCTTGATGTCAGCTGTATTTCTCAGAAAATACAAGCCCAGTGGGATTGGAATGTTAATAAAAAGAGAACTACAGTCCCCATGCTAACGTTTCTTTGTATCGACTGTGACACCTGGTGTTCCCCCATCTAAGGTGCCAGCACCGTGTTGTCTGCACCGTAACACACCCCAACCCCTCCAGAGTGCAGTTGATAGGGCTGGACTGTTTGGTAGCTACCTGATGAAATTATACTCAGTGGGCCTCATTCATGAAATGTTAGTAAATTTGTACGTAGATTTGCACATAAAAGCCTGCGCTACTAAAAACCTACTCCGGATTCATGAACGCCGCGGGAAACTCAGATCTGATCGTAAACACGTGGGTATGATCATGAATGCCAATCCATCGTAAAGTGACAGCGCGCTCCCGGTAATCAGCAATTAGCACAAAACCCCGCCCATGAATTGCCAACGACCACCATATAAGGAGGTGTAGAGGCATCCTGCCGACCTGTCAGTCATGGCGCAAAGAAAGAAAGAAAGAGAAAGAAAAACCTGTCACCTGGCATGTTTGCGATCGCACTGAATCCCTGCATTACTTCTACCTGCCGTTGTGCGTAATAATACCGTTAATAACTGCAGGCAGGATGCGGCTCATAGACGGTTGCGACCTGTCACCTATCTCCCATAGAAAAGAACGCGTAATCTATTGAGTCGATTTACATAGATAATTCACAATTATGAGCTTAATCTGAATCTTAATCCTGCCAGTTGCCAACTAATTTAACTAAATGTGTTATATTTTTATGTGTTTTTATTTTTATATAAATTTTTTTTTTTATGGTTGAATGTGGGTGTGGAGAGGGTGGGAAATGAGGTGAATCCATGTGCGCACATTTCCCAGCTGATTTGGGATTAGGGTTGGGAAGTAATATGGGATCCCAGGGTATTCAAAAAAAGCGGTGTCCCATAATTACCGTCATGACTTCTGCTGCACAATGTGTGCAGTGTCTGTGTGATTGATGATGCTGTAAAAGTGATTACAGTACTAGTTGTAAATAATGAAATTTGTCGAATAAGGAACTGGTCAAAAAACACTACTCAAGTGATGGCCTCTCCTTGGAAGGGAGAATTTTCCAGCTTGTCCTCAGGTGCCTAGTGGTGGTGCTAATACCGCAGAAATGAGCGGAGAAACCTCTGTCCTCCTGTCTGTCCTCCCGTCTGTCTGACCGACACATTTCTGCCCAAAAAACAGCGTCTGTCGGCGGCAAAAAACTTAAACTCACCGAGTGTTTGTGATGAAAATAAATCACCGCGACGGTCAGCCCTCCAGACCGAGACTTCAGTGAACTTTCCCCCGGAAGACAGCCGCCGTCCCCACGAGTCAGACAGCGTCCAGTTTACTGATGGTGATGTGGGCTAATTATGTAATTTAGCGCGAAAAACGTAACTTTGTCACTTTCCAGGATGTTTGGTGGGTCAGGATCTCAATCACTGCACATTATAACAGCATCCATATGATTATAAACTATCCGCGGGTTTAGATTGACAGGGGGGACACCGGGGAAACACCTTGAAAACACACCGACGTCATCATCATGACGTGAACCGTCACGCCTCTTTAGGAGCCGCAGCGCCGGATTTCTGTGTGAATTTACGTCGGTTCGTCTTTAATGCGGAGCTGCTTCGCTCTGTGTGAATCGCTATCGGCGGAGAATTGCCGAACTGCCGCTGCAGAGATAATGCGTCTTCTCCTGTGTGAAAGGGGTTAGTGTCTCTGTGCAGAGAGAGCAGACAGTCTACATGTCCGAAGGGCAGGCTGCCCCTCCTCAAGCAGCCAGGTGAGAAACGCTGCCTTGCCGAAGCAGAGTCGAACCCATGACCTTCCAATAACAAGACGCTGGCTCTACCCCTGAGCCACAGCCGCCCCACAGTCGTTAATGTGTTAAAAATGGCAAAGTACAGCTGGCAATCTGCTCGCCACCGTCAGCAACACAGAGATGCCACCGTACATTTATATAACCCTCACTACGGTGTAGGCCACTTGTGCATGGCAAACACAGGCCAGTTGGGCCCCCAAAAAATGCATATGTGTCATCTGGCAGCATTTTGGGTTCCAACCGGGAGATAGATGTCAAGGGAGAGGCAGCCAATCGCAACAAGGCTGTGTGCAAGACTTACATAAGGAAGATGACAGCCAGGGATGTCAATACTTCAAATCTACGTGCCCATCTCAGAACCACTCACTCGCTAATTACTGCCAGGATGAACTTAATAGTTATAATAATAATAGTCATTTATATAGCACCTTTCATTCAATAAATGCAGCTCAAAATACTTGACAACAAATAAATTACATGCAGTGAGTGCTTAACACAAAATTAGACCCTAAAATGAACATAAAAACATGTTATAAATTTTAATGTGACAAAGGATAGAAAATTACAGTTGAAGTGAACTGCAGCAGTGCAGCACCATGTGGCAAAAACAGCTCAGCGAATGGGGGCTCCCTAAAAGCCTAAAAATGTGATTTGTCATCAGCTGGTGGTAATACTGTTCTCCACAGGAAAATCTAGGAAAGGTTAAACGGCTTCAAAAATTGAATACCGCTCCTTGATCCTGGCCAGTATGTACAGTGCTGTGAAAAAGTATTTGCTCCCTTACAGATTTCTTTTGTTTTTGCTTTTTTGTCACACTTAAATGTTTTAGGTCATCAAACACATTTTAATATCAGACAAAGATGACCTGAGAAAATACAAAATGCAGTTTTTAATTGATGATTTCTTTTATTTAGGGAAAAAAGCTATTCTAACCAACCTGGCTCTGTGTGAAAAGGTTATTGCCCCCCCTTGTTAAATCATGAATTAACCGTGATTAACCATATTTTTTGGAAAGTTGAGTTCAATTTCAGTAGCTCCTACCAAGCCTGATTAATGCCAGAGCTGTAGAATCAAGAATTCACTTAAATAGAAACTGTCTGACAACATGAAGTAAGCTAAAAGATCTAAAAAAAAAAACAAAAAAACACCTCATGCCCCTATCCAAAGAAATTCAAGAACAGATGAGAAACAAAGTCATTGACATCTATCAGTCTGAAAAGGGTTACAAAGCCATATCTAAGTCTTTGGGACTCCAGCGAACCACAGTGAGAGCCATTATCCACAAATGGAGAAAACATGGAGCAGTGGTGAACCTTCCAAGGAGTGGCCGGCATACCAAAATTACTCTAAGAGCGCATCGACTACTCATCCAGGAGGTCACAAAAGAACCCAGAACAACATCTAAAGCACTGCAGGCCACACTTGCCTCAGTTAAGATCAGTGTTCGTGATTCAACAATAAGAAGGAGACTGGGCAAAAATGGCATCCATGGGAGAGTTCCAAGGCGAAGAACCACTACTGACCAAAAGGAACACAAAGGCCCATCTCACATTTACCATAAACCATCTTGATGATCCCCAAGACTGTTGGGAAAATATTGTGTGGACTGACAAGACAAAAGTGGAATTTTTTGGAAGATGTGCATCCCGTTACATCTGGCATAAAACTAACACACCAACAGTGTGATGGTCGTGGGCTGCTTTGTTGCTTCTGGACAACTTGTCATAATTGATGTAACCATGAATTCTGCTCTCTACCAGAAAAGCCTGAAGGAGAATGTCCAGCCAACAGTTTGTGACCTTAAGCTCAAGTGCATTTGGGTTTTGCAGCAGGACAATGATCCAAAGCACACCAGCAAGTCCACCTCTGAATGGCTAAAAAAAAAATGAACCCTCCAATGTGGCTCAATTAAAACAATTCTGCAAAGAAGAGTGGGCCAATATTCCTCCCCAGCAATGTGATAGACTCATTGCCAGTTATCGCAAACGCTTGATTGCAGTTGTTGCCGCCAAGGGTGGCACAACCAGTTATTAGGTTTAGGGGACAATTAAAACTGCTATGCTGACGACACTCAATTATATGTCCCCTTCCAGCATTTTAATTCTGCCACACTTGACAATCTTCTGAGTTGCCTCAAGGATGTGAAGAGCTGGATGTCACAAAACTTTTTAAAACTCAACGAAAATAAAACTGAGATCATAGCCTTTGGTCCAAAACATTCATCCAACTTGCTTCAAAGTCAACTTGGTCCCCTCTGTACTGGAATCAGTCAGAGCTCCCTCCACAAACTCTGGTGCAGAACGCTGCTGCCCGAATTTTAACAGGAACCAAAAAATATCACCATATAACTCTGGTTTTAGCAGCTTTGCACTGGCTATCCATTTTATTCAGAATTGATTTTAAAATTCTTTTACTTACTTTTAAAGCTGTAAATGGCCTTGCCCCTATTTACATCTCTGATCTTGTGGTCCCCTATGTCCCAAGGCATGCACTGAGATCTGTTGATGGGGCTCTACTGGTGGTCCCTAGATCCCGGCTGGTGACCAAGGGTCACCGAGCCTTTGCTGTTACGGCCCCGAGTCTCTGGAACTCACTACCCCTTGAGGTTAGACAGGCTACATCACTAGCCTCTTTTAAATCCCTACTGAAAACTTTCTTTAATCACAAAGCCTTTTTAATTTCTTAATCTCTTTGTTGTTTTTCTCTCCCAGCTCTTGCCACTTTCTATGTTTTGACATTTCTAATCCCAGCCTTGTCTGCATTACACTTTACTTTGCTTTGTTGTTTTTATCGTAATTTTTACCTGTCATCCACTGTTTTTATCTCTTGTCTGTAAAGCACTTTGTAACTTTGTTAAGAAAAGTGCTATACAAATAAAGTTTATCATTATTATGATCATTAATTTTTCACAAAGTCCAGGTTGGTTTAGATAGCTTTTTCCCTTAATAAATGAAATCATCATTTTAAAACTGCATTTTGTATTTTCTCAGGTCATCTTTGTCTGAAACATGTAAGTGTGATAAAAAGCAAAAACAAAACACATCTGTAAGGTGGCAAATTTCACAGTGCTGTATATCTGTTGCCGCTGTATGTAAATGTACTTGTAATGGACAACCCCTGTGGTACAGTGATTATTGTAGCCTCATAAATATACTTTGGGTTTTCTACAAATAAAGAAATGCTTAATCCGAACAATTGTCTATCTCTGGGAAACAATCACACTACATTATCAGGCTGGTAACTTCTCCCAAAACATATGTAATCCTACATCTTATTTTCTATCATATTTGAAGCCAATAAACACACGTTTTGTTTTTAGATCTTTTTTAAGCTCCCTTCTGATGTGAGTGTCCCTTTTATTTTTGTAACAACATGATATAAAACAGTGACTGCAAAAAAACAGAAAAGTAATGTGATATAAATTTTAGGTTATATCGCCCAGCCCTTGTAATATGTTTTAAAGTCAATAACCATTTTTAATTTGACTTTTATTAGATAATACCATGTTTCTGTAGACTGACTGAAATCTGGCAACAGTCACATGCACCTATATTTGAGAAGAATGAATTATCCTGGAATCCATGGGATAAGTCGTCAGAGGGTTATGTGTTTACTGAAAGCGGTCAATACAGCGAGAGATGGCTAGCTGCAGGCTGGTCTGAAACCCTGGCTTGGTGAATAACTCGGATGGAGCAGCATCTTCTGTTGCTTGGCTGAACATCCCTCTGCAGTTCTGGGAGGGTGCGTGTGAGATGAAGAGGTGGGGGTTGAACAAATCCTTTTCCTTGTCACTGCGCTGCTTGGTAATTTAATCTAATACCACATGTCAGATCGATTTGTGTATGGTTATAGGGTACAGGTCCCTGCAAGGCAAGTGCACAGCAATTCCCTGCCACATCCAATTAGCAGCCATGGTGGTGATGGGGATGGAGTGGGCTGAGGGGTGGGGTGCATGGCCAGCAGCTGCTCAGGTGTTTACGTGGATGTTTATTAGGCTGGTTAACAGTGATGCGTATTCTGTTGTACATGTTCTCAGATACAATATTACAGACAGTGAGGTTACAATATGGATTCTGCATGGGACCATTTCAAATGTCTTATACACAGCGAACCACCACAAGCATTCATTAGTTTGATAAGGGCTCAACTGTGCCACTAAGAAGCATTTGTGTTTCAACATGGAATATCAAAACATAAATAAATAAAAGAAATGCTGTAAGATAACAGTGATACCTATTATATTAGTAATAATAGGGATGAGGATAAGTACTTATAGATAGATAGATAGATAGATAGATAGATAGATAGATAGATAGATAGATAGATAGATAGATAGATAGATAGATAGATAGATAGATAGATAGATAGAGAGAGAGAGAGAGAGAGAGAGAGAGAGAGAGAGAGAGAGAGAGAGAACAAGAACAGAACAATGATCCCAAACACACACCAGAAGTTGTAAAGGACTGGATCAATCAGGTCAGAATTGAGGTTTTGGAATGGCCTTCTCAAAGTCCTGACTTGAACCCCATAGAGAACATGTGGACTGTGCCGAAGAAACAAGTCTGTAACAGGAAGCCAACAAATTTAGTTGAACTAAAGAATTCAGCCAGAGGACGACCAGAAGCTTGTGGATGGCTATCAAAAGCACCTAATGAGGTGAAAATGGCCAAGAGACATTTAACCAAATATTAGAATTACTGTATGTATAGTTTTGAACCAGCAGATTTGGGCACATTTTTAGAACAGGACCGTACTTTTCTTCAACCACTAGTTATGTGGTTCTTTAGTTCAGTATATCCCTTCTTGCAACTGCCTCTTTCCATGGTACACATCCAACCATCCAAGGGTCTGAAAGAAAGGCCTGAAGTTGTACTCTGTTATCTCATTACTCACAGATGCTCGTTTCTCTATTTATGATTAAATCAATAATATGATGATTCTCACATCCACTGAAAACCTCCACCCACCACAGATCACTTGTTCTCAAATGCTCTGGTGTACATCTATCCACACTATGTCAATAGATAGAATATCACAACCTGAAAACAAACACACAGCATAATGGAGAGATATTAATGACTTTAGAGTGGCACAACTACATTTGCTCCATTATGGTGTGGAAACATGAATGGATGTACAGTGTAGCAGTGGATGGGATATTTCTCATCCGTAAAATTACTATGACATTTACTTTTATACTTGTGTTTGTTGTGTAGCTAAATCTGAATTTTCAAGTTGCCTTTTTATCATAGGAAGCAGGTTTCAAAAGCACTAAGAACAAAGGAGTTGTTATGGAGACTCAAACAAAAAGGTGCTTTGCCTGATTTGCACTTGCATTGACAGCAACAGTGGTTTGGTCGCCCACACGGTCCCTCTTTGTAGCACTGTCATTGTTCTGGCTGTAGAAAATAATAGTCCGTCATGACGGTTACATCATCCTAGTTTAGTAAATGACAACTAAATTCTAAACTACTACTACCTGGTTCCAAAAGGCGGACATCTTCCACGTTATCAAGTTGTCATTTCAGTTTGTCCTCTTCTTTGAATACTAATGCTTGTCTGTCACGCAAAAACATGCATCTCTTCCCTGCTTCTTGGAATCTATGAGGAGTGATTTGACCACTTAACATAACATTTATTCATCATTTATTTAACATTTGCACAGTTTCTCACCCAATTTCAGCCTATAGATGAACAGGCTACAGATCTTGGTGTCATTAACATCGCGTCTCTGCTGGCTCTTGTGATTTATATTCAAACAAGTCAGCTATTCAAAACAGCTGACTCACACACACCCTCATCCCTCAGTGAGTTAAGGAGGAAGAGCACAACAAAATAAATGCTTTAGTGTCATTTGGCTCTGCTGCTTCACAATACAGCCAATATGTCATTTTTGTTGAGGAAACGGAGAAACAGCAAATGTACTCAGTGGTTACCATCACTCTAAATAACATGAACACAGCAGAAGAAAAACAGACAAGCCTACGTCATGTCAGTTGTCAGATCCTTCCAGATGGAAAGAAAGGGCATTCGACATAATTTCATAAACCAAGGGCCTGTATTATCTCTGAGTTACTTAAAGATTATAAGGAGTTTGTTAAACCAACATGGACTAACTGTGGGCCTGAATGTCATCCAAGGCACATAACGTAAGGTCAAACCCCAGATTAATCTAAGTGTATGTGATAGTGAAATGTTTGGTAATGCTTTATTTTTGAGTTGATAATATCCTTTTATTCCTATGAATAAAAAACATATCAGTAGCAGACTGATCTTCTGTGCATATCAGGACCATATCGTTCACATCGCTGATCTCCTCCACACATCCATGTCCCAGCTACTGTTGAATGAAAATGATCTATCACACATGTAAACCAACATTATGTCCGTCACTCGATGTAATATTTCTCAGTATTACTATAAGACAAACAAGAGAAGAAAAAAAGGTACAGAGACAAAGCTTTTCAGGACTGTCAGAGACTTTTCCACATGTCAGCTCAAGCGCATGCCATCATTGAGACAATGTGGGGAAATATCAAATACTAAGATATTCTTCAAATGTATGTATGTACACTTAAAAAACAGCAGCTTTTCACTCACATTGTTAGGCTTATATATTATTCCATTTTTATGAAGGAAAAAAGGATTAAATGCTAAACAAATGCAAAATAGAAGTATTTCACTCGTGTTCTCAGACTTTTAGACCCGACTGTATATTCTTGCTGACGTTAAGTCAGTGTTACTGGGCAGTGTCAAACCACGGTGGCTCAGTGGCTCAGCCTGGCTAGATACCAGTTTTTCCTCTTAGTCTCCATATTGAGGTAAAAAAAAATAAGGAATGAATAAGTAATTGCTGGCTAGTTGTTTCAGCACTGGTGTGATTTTAAAGGTAGCATTTCTAAGTACAACCTACACAACAGCTTATCGAATTGTCTGGCATACTTGAAAAAACATGAAGCTGCTGATTATGCAGGGCCTTATTAGTCTAACTGAATGAGTTTCAGTATTTTCATCTAAAGACTTTGACTGAATCTAAAACAGTTGCCAAAATGAACACTGGGGCGAAGCAGGTCAGGTGAACATGTTAAAAGGTGGAATTTGTCTACAGTCAAGCATGCAGTTCAAAATATATGTAGAAATGTTTACGATAAATTAATAATGACTTAAAAGTTATTACAATTTAAAATGTAGTTAAATTAAGCATTTTGATAAAGAAAATTCTTAAATTGGGAGCAAATTACATGAATCTTTTTAGAAAGTTTCGAGGGATAATATTAGACCAACATTTATTAATTCAAAGACCTGTAACATCAAGTGTTGCTCAAATGTTTTTAATCTAAGCTGCTGTTCAACTAGTGAGTACATTCAGACAGAATATTTGTCTAAAATTATTATTAACACTTACATCACACAACATTTCTGTTAAGAATCACTACTGTTACAGTGTGGGCATTATTTGGAATTATGAGCATCACTGTTGACACTCAGGTCATTTATTTTCTAAAGAGAGACCATGCCTGTAGGAGCAGAAAAAAACCTCACAAATGAAAATGGCAAGAAAGCTGTAATATAGCTGTGGCTCTGTCTGTCATGCACATAGCGGCTGAGCTATTGAGTTTCCTCTTTGGTGAATTGATCTTTGGAAGAAGTGATTAGAAACAAACAGCTTGTGGGATAAACCTCTCATGTCTTTAATCTACTTTTCGCTTCATGGTCAGCCATCATCAAACAGAATATGAACGGGGCATTTAATTGGTCTGGCAAGGCGGAAATGGCTGAACCCACCACAAGTCAATGTGTGCCTAATGTGAAATGACAAAGGTTACAGGCTTCCATAGCTACTATTTGATTATGCTCTGGTTGTGCATGTGTGCATGACAAACAATGCCTGTGCAGCCCTTTTTCCTTTTAAAGGAAATATAAGCATAATCAGCTTTTGGGTATAAAGACCTTTACAGAGCTTTGTACCAAGGTACTGTATGGACATCAATATCAATAACCAGCCCTGATTCTTTATTACAGAATTTTTTTGTCAGCCTGAAAGTAAAATTTGTATAATTACATAGAATAATAAATTGTTATTTCATTTGCAGGATTGGCCAAAAACATATACATGCATTTGTTATTTTATCCATTAGAAGTTTCTTGACTGATTTTGTAGAAAAATGACAACAGGATAATCTGTCCATAAAAAATAAACTATACTGTGATTGATGATTTCATCCATATTGCCTGCTCCCACTTGTACTCTTAAATGGAATTTGAGCTTGTGATCAGTCTGATGCTTCAAGCAGCAGATGATTCATTTTTGTAGGGTGTGTGTGTGTGTGTGTGTGTGTGTGTGTGTGTGTGTGTGTGTGTGTGTGTGTGTGTGTGTGTGTGTGAGCCTCCTCATCATCCAACTGTCTTTCATCGGTTGTACGGTGCAGATTAAAGAAACAAAGACACCCTGAGTGGAACATCAAACAACCACTCAGATGGCGAGAGGTGTGTGTGCGTGTGTGTGTGTGTGTGTGTGTGTGTATGTGTGTTTGGGGAGGGGGGGTTGTGGGGGGTGTGCGTCAGAGATGCTAAAATCACCTGCCTGTTCTCCCTCTCTAGCCTGACTGGTGCTGTGTGTGTGTGTGTGTGTGTGTGTGTGTGTGTGTGTGTGTGTGTGTGTCACAATGTCTGTCTGTTTGAAGTGTATATTGACTACAGCATGAGAGGCTTAGAAATAGAAACTGGGAGAGGATAAGAAATATAATGCCATGGCTGGGTCTTGGGTGACAGCTGTGGACAACACTTGCAAATGTTCAAGCTATGACTAAACAACAAAACCATGAACAACAGTCGGGTTGCATCAATCATCATTGATGAATCCAACAATTATCTTTAATGGATTATCTTTTTATTACTCAATTAATACAACAATGACTTTACCCCAAATAATTTATAAATTGTGTGTCATTAATATTTGTATATACTATTCAATCATCTTCTCTGAAAAACAAACAAATGTCAAAAGAAAAACAAAGTATGCATGTATTAACAGTAATCACTTGTCAGATGCCTTATCAGAAAATACTGGACCTCAAATTCTAAAGAATGTAAGTGTAGGATTATCAATACTATCAATACAATAAAAGAAATTTGCTTCCAAATTTTACTTCACTTAGTCTGAGACTTTTCCCTTTCTTTACAATTGTCTCCTGTCACACTTGCACAGGACACACAGGAGGATGTAGCGCTGCAGAGCACCGCCATCTTCCTCTTGGTGCCCAAGACTACGACTATACATTATGAATTTGTGATTTTTATTAGATATACGTATATGTCACAGAAGCGTAATGCTGCGTTCAGACCAAATGTGACAAATTATTTGCACAACTAGATTATGTACAAAGTCAATGATAAGACACGATAAGACGCAATATCACTTGTTTGCTTGTCATCTGGCCTGATGAAGCATGAATTCAGGCTTTTTACAAGGCAGCATTATGATGTTGTTATTTCGGTATCGTTTTGATCCATTTATTGCAGCCAGATCAACAGAGAAATCGCATTGTTTTGGGTTCATACTTATGGTTAATGGTTTGGGGTTATTTTTATTTACTTTATTTGTTCGTTACTCCCGTGAGTAGACGCAATTAAAAATGTATAAACCTACAATCAAACTTGCAAAGGTGTATGGTCTGAACACTGCATAAGGCCGAAGATATACTTGCTTTCTCACAATGCGTTTAGGTTCGCATTAGGGCTGGCTCACGTATCCTGCATCTGTTTGGAGCGTCTGTTGTGCTCGTCTTATAAAATCAATGCTGCGCATCTGTAAGATGCAATAGGCACATGGCCGGTAAGAAGATTTACACAAGAACTACATACCAGAATCAAGGATGATGGCCATTCAAATGAAAGACAATTGCTCACCTAGCTCATTCGCCAACAAAGTTTCTGGCTTCTGCCTTTACTTCCTGGTTATAAGACCATTGAATACACGCAGTAGTGTTTCACCCGGTGGCCCCAGAAGTGAGTTCCCGCTCTGCCCATAGTTTTTACATTGTGATGATGTCACAGATTTGTATATCTCTTTCCTCAGCTCGTGGAATGTTTTACAAATATAAAATCCATGGTTCAAAAATTCACAATAAAAAGAGTCATAATCGACTTTGTTTTCAGTTCTTGGTGTCCTGTTAAAAGTTTTACAGATGTCTCCTGTATAATGGTGGTCTATGGGGAAAATGCTTTTTGAGCCACAGGGGGATTGTTTGCAATACCGCAAGTGGCCACCAGGCTAGAAGCAAGGCTGAGCAGCAACCTCGGAAGCCTCGGTTTGACAGGGTCAAGAGGAGTCGCTAGCCCCATTTACACTGGCCTGCAGGGATCCTGCGCCAATTCTCTGCATCCTCCTCTGTGTGAATGTCTCAGAGGCGGCAAGGGGTGAAATTTTGCTCCGGCGCTGATACACCTCCGGTGGTAGTATCAGAGGCGCAATAGAGGCAAACCGTACCTGTGTGAATGGATAAGCCGGCGGCGCTGAGTGAGGGCATGTCGATCTGATGGTGTTCACAGTGTGATAACTAAACAGATCCTTCACTCAACAAAATAATGAGAAATGCCACATAAAGCAACGTTACAGGACCAGACAACAGTAACATAGTAACTGGTAGTGTCTTTGGCAACTTATATGAGGGAAATATACGTGGAGAAGTGTCTGTCATCCTGTCCGTCCTACCGAATCTTTGTCACATTTCTGCCCGAAAAACAGCATCTGTCCCCGCAAAAAACTTTAACTCACCAAGTGTTTGTCTCCTTCAACTGTTGTGTTTTTGTAGTTACTGTCTTGAAAAAAAATCAGTGCAATGGTCAGCCCTCCCGACCGAGACTTCAGTGAACTTTCCCCCAGAAAACAGCCTCCCTCCCCTCGAGTGAGAGAGTCAGACAGCATTCTGTTTACTGATGGTGATTATGTAATCATGTCCTTTAGAGTCAAAAACGTAACTTTGTCACTTTCCCGGATGTTTGGTGGGTCAGGATCTCAATCACAATCCATTACAACAGCATCCATATGATAATAAACAGTCAGCGGGTACATGTTTGGATTAACCTGATATGTCAATATGAATTGACACACTGGTGTGGTTTTGTGCCAGAGCTGCGTGGTTCTGTGTGAACAAACAAAGGCGGAAATATGGCGAACTTCATGATCATGCGAGATCATGCGTTAAAAGTAGCTAGCCCTTCTGTGTTAAAAGGGCTAGTGAGCATGTCTGCAGCAGGGACCACAATGGGACAACAAGCTCGCGAGTGCCAACTAGTGGTATCCTCCAGAAACATGCAGTATGCTGTATATAGGCAAGTACTGTATGTGAACAACTACGTTCATGATGCTTTCGGTTGTCTACGCAAATGTGTGGTTCAAAAGTATATCTCCAGTTGTGATTTACTTTTTCATGCTTTTGAGTATTACAGTATTACTGTTCCCTGCTTATGACTGCCATACATTAGGGGTGTCACGATTCTCCAAATCCTCGATTCGATTACATTTTCGATTCTAAGCTCACGGTTCGATTCGATTCTCGATTTTTACATGTATTTTTTTAAAGCGCAGGTTGCTATGCCATTTTAGACTAGACTTTTATGCAATATAATATCTGACCTTTGCTCACAATGAACCACACTACTTGTCAAATTTAAAACATTTATTAATAACATAATGTAACAATAACTTATATCTTCAGTCAATTGGAAACTTAACCCATTCAGGCCGGGAAAGCATTGCCGCGTTTCTACCATTAAAACCGGGGCGCTGTTGCGTAATTCTACCATTAAAGCCGGGAAAGCGGGTACGTCTTTCTTCTGGAGGCAGCGATTTCGAGGAGTTTCTCGGCTACGAATAAGACAGCCTCGATGACATAATTACTGAGGAGGGCTTTGACCCGATTCGAACCGGGAGTTATGGTTGATGCATATGTTTGAGGACAACAACGATGATAACGATGACGAGTTTGAAGGGTTTGAAAGTGAGTGGAAGACTGACAACTACCACAGTAATCAGCGTAGTGTTTTCAATCGCACAGCAGGGGGAAAGTCGATTTGCCTGCAGACGCCACACCGCTGCAGGGATGTGATCAGATTTTTACGGAGGAACTTTGGGCGCGTCTCGTTACCGAGACTAATAATTACCGTGACCAGGTTCAACAAACTCCAACTCACATTGAGTGCTTCGGGAAGCACTATCGCCGGTACATCTAAGGCAGACTGTTAGCCATTACATTCTGTTCTTGTTCTTTATTTCTAGTTGATTTTTATTTATTTTCTAACTGTTTTTTATTTGAAAATAGCGCTGTTCCTGCACTGACACTTTACTTTGACATTGACAATTTGTGTGTTCACTTTATCTAAATAAACTCAAAGTCTGAGGAAAGCCACAGGTGTAAGCTCTCAAATACTTTTTGAATTTTGTTTCTATCTGCTACAGAGGCTGAGAAATCAATCATTTAGTAGCTGTTGAATTTCCAGAAAATCTTCAGGTTTTAGGGGTTTTTCTGAAATTGCCCGCAGGTTTTACAGGCATTTTTTCCAGGTGTCTTAGGCCTGAATGGGTTAAACAAATTAACCTGCCATCTAGTTTCTCTTTTGTAACTGCAGTCTCCTTCACAGAAGATGACATTCAAGTTCACAACAAAACAAACAAAAAAATAAATCAGCCACGTCCATAGTCCTCTCTGAACAATTAAGTGTCTTAACAAACTATTTCCGAACAGTTGAACGTATACCACACAGATAATTGTTGCAAGAGTGGCGTAGCCCCTTTCAGGAATAGGGCGGTGCGTGAGGTGTGTGTGCGTGAGGTGTGTGTGCGTGACGTGCATGTAGGCGAGCGAGAGTGAGGGAGCGTGCGTACGTGCGGACAGTGAATGAATGGGAGAGGAAGGAGAAGCGAAAGCAGTAGCAGTAGTAGCGACAGCAATAAAGTGTACAATATAGGCTGCAGTTTGGCTGTGAATAAAGGCGACGGCTCCTCCAGATACAGCAAAGCTCCCTGGTCTTATTTCCCGACCAGCTTAACACGTGAAAGGGGTTCACCCCGAAGGGAAACAGAAACTTCGGCCCTGGAGGAAATCATCTCCCCTGTGCTTCCCGACCACGGTCCGGGAGATGAACAGGAATGGTGTAACACCATGCTATCGTTTGACTGGCTGTAGCTAACAGCTGCTGGCTTAGCTAGTAGCTAAGTTAGAGGAGGTTGACTCGCAGCACTTCAACACGTGTGGGTTTTTTCCATCTGACAAGCCGACTGGACGTGACGTGGGGGCGAGGCAGCATCGACGATTCTTTCTTTTTTTAATTTGAAGTTCGAGATTGTGACTTAATTTTAGTCGATTCCGATTTAAAATCGAAATCGTGACACCCTTATCAAATAAAAATGTATCTATATTTATCTCATATTCTGTTTTGCAGCAGCTCTATGTTTCTATGGTAAAAGAAAATACTCAAAGAGCTGTGATGCTTTATGTGCCAGTACAATGACACAGGTTAGGCTATTAGCATTATTTGCATTCTTTACAAATGGTCACCAACAGCTGACTTTTGTTTTGGTAGTTAGGGTGTCTGGGAAACTGCATGATTGTAGATTTAGTCATAAATACAAAAGCTCTTTTTATACAACACAAAGCCGCCCTTCAAATACAACAAATGTTACACAAGAAGTTGCTCAGCTGTGGTGTGTGCACACACGTCGTATGTCTCTTCAGTCAAGCTGTCAGTAGGCGTCAGTACTCGGAGCCGATGATGGGATAGACAGGGCAGATGTGCAAACACTCTTGAGTCCCCGCCCCCCCATCCTCAACACACCATAAATGAGTAATAAAAAAAACACACGCCCGTCCAACTTGGTAATGAAACGGCTTCATTTACCCAGTTCACAGGTGGTCCGTGTTGTGCAGATGCAAACACACAGCACAATGAAGTAAACATTGACCAATGGGAGGCAGCGGAGATAAAGGGACCTCTTTCTCTGTATAATAAGCTCGAAGGAGAATCCATTCAGAGCTACTCACATGCTGACAGCTCAGAGCCCAGGATGCTTGATGTAAAGCCTAGATATTAAAGGTATGATTGATAAAATTCTATAATTCTATATAAAATCTAAATAGCTATTAATACAAATAATTATTCTTTAAAACATATGTCTATAATACAGAAAGAAATGAATAAACAAATGGCTGATTTCAGATATTACATAATGCATTTAGGGTTTTTCTGTGCCTCAAACAAATTTATAAAAGGTTGACATTTTCAGGTCTGAAACTAGTGTACACCAACAGTACTCCTCTACTACCTGTTCAGAGGACATTGGGAATATCTACTGCATTAGGAAGACCCTGCAATGATACTTTACACCACAGAAATGAAATACTGAATGTAGTCTAAAGCATAAACGAACAGAATTACAAAAGGTATTCTATTGAAATGTATGAGATTTGTGAATGATTGTCATTTGATTAATTTAGGCTACAAGATTCCTGAATAAATTATTATCTAACATTTTATTTATGTTATTTAAAGATTATTATGATGTTATATCATGATATATTATCATGAGTGTGTATGTAGCCTACGTGAACACCTTGAGTTGTTATGTGTTGCTGTTGTTGTCGTTATACGTTCGTCTGTAAGGGCAGCTACAACTATGCACTACGCACTTTGAGTCCATGACAAATTTCAAAGTATATTCTATTCGATTTTATATATTATGTGGCCCTCGACAATTATGAATGGTACACAAAATTAATGCCAGGACTTGTGCACCTTGTTGCAACCAGTGTCAACCTTACATTAAATGAGCAAAAATTACTGCGGCTGAATGTCAACAGTAGTTTGTTTCCCTGGAAATATTAGAGAAATAATTAAATTACTATGAAGAAATAATAAAGAAATATAATTAACAAATATCAGGCTATTTGATCATTGTTGTTTTAGGTAACTTAAAGGTACAATAGGCAAGAAATCTAAAGCAACTGGCCATAAAATCATTCTAATGTGTCACAGAGACTCAGGAATAATGTTCATATAACATACTGAACTCACCAACAACAACAGCACAGCCAAAATATTCGCAGTAAAAATAATCTTTTGCGGACCGCAAATCATGTTGATGTTTTGAAATCATGTTTTTGCATGTGGCGCCGCCCACCGCCGTCTACAGATCAGTGCAGTCAGTAGAGTCTCAGCTGCTGTGCGACCAGAGGTTGCCAGTTACAACTGAGTTGCAATGGCGGAGGCAACGAAACCCAAAAGGGCTCGTTATGAATCGCAAAAACAACAAGATAAAAAGAGAGGCAAAGCGAGGGTCTATATAGGAGAAGAATCTGAACGATGGAGACATTTGAAGGATGAGAGGAATTTGTGAACGGATGCCGAATTGGCGACTCTTCTCCTACACAGGTAAGTTACGCTTGGCTGACTAAGTTAGCATCATAGCTTGACGGGGACGGACATTTCGAATACTTTGAACTGTCGAGTAATAACGTTATTCATTTCGATCATAGAAACAAACGTTAGAAGCACAGCTAACGCTAGCAGCATTAGCACTGTCTTGGTACGGGCATCCGGTCTCCAGCCTGCTGATGTCCAGCCGCCCGCTGTCGGCGTGTTTGACAGCAGCAGCTGGACAATACGAAATCTTACGTTTGATAAATTTGAGTCCTCTTTAGGTCTTTGCATGTATATCGTCATAAACTACCGTATATAATGTTATAAAAGTCTCTGACTCTTTCTGGGGGAAGTTCACTGAAGTCTCGGTCAGGATGGCTGACCGTCGCGGTGATTTTTTCAAGACAGTAACTACAACAGCACAGTAGTGAAGGAGACAAACACTTGGTGAGTTAAAGTTTTTTGCCGGGGACAGACGCTGTTTTTCAGGCAGAAATGTGACAAAGAGTCGGTAGGACAGACAGGAGGACAGACAGGAGGACAGACACTTCTCCACGTATATCTGCGGTATTTTTTTTCTCATATAAGTTGCCAAAGACAGTTACAGTTACTACGTTACTGTTGTTTGGTCCTGTAACGTTGCTTTGTGAGACACTTCTCTTTCTTTTGTTGAGTGAAGGACCTGTGTAGTTATCAGACTGTGAACACCATCAGATCGACACGCCCCTGCTCCGCTGGTTTATCTATTCACACCAGTTCGCCTCTGCTGCGCCTCTGATACTTCCTCCGGAGGCGCATTGAAGCTGCAACAAAATTTCACCGCTCACCGGATCTGAAACTTTCATACAGAGGAGGATGCTGAGAATTGGCAGGATCCCCACACTCAAAGCGCAGTGTGAATGGAGCTAGTGACATTTAATGTTAGTGGGCAAAAATGTAAATGAAGACAATGAGCACAACATATTTCAGACCCTTAGGATGGATTAATGGTCCAGTCAAAACTGTCAAGCTACCAAACATTCATTATTGTTAAACAATAGACTGTTCACTATTTTCAACAATGTGTGTATCTCCTGGTAGCACACATTAAGCTAATATTCTCTAACTAGGTATTCAAATAGCAACGTCCAGCCTGTGTGACGCATAAAACTGTTGTCCTCTTTGAGGTGACACTTAAGTGATCCCATTGTCTGAGCTACCACAACCCCACAGCAAATAAAGAAGCATTTACACGCATATTGGGACATGGGTGTTGGTGTGTCAAGAAAGAGCTACTGTTCACAACACAAAGTATTAAAGGACAGCAAAGAATGGAAAACGGATTTACCAAGCAAATATCAAACATATCAGCACCAGATAACTGAAATAAACGAGGTGGATGAACAATGTGCGGCAAATGAAAACAACACTGAGCAAACACAATGTCTGTAAGCTGAACAGCTCATTAAAAAAATGTCTCTCGGGCTAATTCAAAACTGCTATTGTGATTTCTGTTGTACAGTAAATGGAAGCAGAAACTAAACAGTGATATCTACCTGGAACATAGAGATTTTAAACCAGCCCTGAAAAGCATGTTGAACACAGTCCAAAGGTCCTTACGGATGAAAGTGTTGTGAAGACAGACACATGGTGCACCGAGAAGCAGGAGC
This sequence comes from Lagodon rhomboides, assembly GCA_039737535.1. Taxonomy (NCBI): domain Eukaryota; kingdom Metazoa; phylum Chordata; class Actinopteri; order Spariformes; family Sparidae; genus Lagodon; species Lagodon rhomboides. The sequence goes on from CM077796.1 coordinate 2,201,326, forward strand.
GAGAGGCTCAAGCTAGTTAAAATGAGGGAATATTCAAATGGCATGAAAACCATAAACATACATGAGACAAGCGCCTGTGTTCATAAGGGAAGCTCCAATCTGGCAATCATCAGGGGATGAAGGGAGAGTGAGAGGAAGATGGCGCATTGACCTTTTCCAGATGGTATAGCCTTTAATCCTTACTACAGAGTCCTGCTGGGGACATTCAGACTAGAGAAGTCTGATAAATCAGGCTGAATGCCACAGTCAATCTGCATTTCTATGCTTACATTAACAAAAAAGGATACAAGTGCTTTGAAGTAGGTCCACTTGGAGGGGGATATGCTGCTGGCTGGATTGGCTGAGTGTTGAAGTAGTATGGTTCACATAATAATTACTTATTGGATTGCTGGCTGGCACCTTTAACTAACCGGGGTCAGTTTTATATATGCGTTTCCAGACATGTAAGGCACAACATTTCATAATGTGATTATTTGATAAATTATTTTTAAAAAAATAAACAGAGAAATACTACAAAATAAAATCTCTGGGTGCTTTTTTTTTCTAGAAATTTACAATGAACTGTTTGGGAGAGAAGAGGTGAGGAAGATAATGTGGTTAATTCTGAGAGGAAGACCTGATTCTGAGTGCCCTCTGCTGGATGAGGATTCAACTTTTAACGCATATTATTTGACTATTACTGTTCAATGTAATACAAACAATCTTTGAGCTGCTGCAAATGTCATTCAGTGTGTTTCAAGGACAGCAGCATCATCCTGAAGCCAGAGCCGGTAATTATGGCTGACATTTCACTCTAAAATGGTCATTAGTCACCTCCAAACAAGCCTGGTGTTATAACTGTAATATTTCTTAATTGCTTTCAGAAAAGGTTTCCCAGAGGGCCCTGAAAATTGTCTTCGCCACTCGAAATGTCAACAATTGGACAATCTCATCAGTGCAAACATGGAAATAAGCTTGTATTAATGTGTCAATAAGACAAGGGGTATAATGCGTAGCATGTGTTTGTGTTACACAGTGGAGTGATGGAAAAGCTCCGTTTTTAAAGAAAATTCATTGGAAACTGAAAGTACTCAGATGAAATGTTCTAAATTATTTGTGGATTTTGTTAACTGGCGGTGGCACTTATATTTGCTACAGCACATATTTGACTGTTGTAACGAAGAGTACCATTCCACAGCTTGTGGCATCTTGATCCCCTACAGATATGACTGAAATACACAAAGTGAGTGATGACACATTCATCAGTAATGTCATGTTAATACTCCATCAGTATTTGAACAACTTTTCAATCTAGCGTCTTATTGGGTGGAACGGGTGAAGCTGTTGTGTTGTACTTTCAGTTCAGGCTATGGGATTCCTCCGCTATTTTTACACTGAGCGACAAGATTCCCTTTGCATTAATAACCGAAGCCATGAGGGTTAGGGCTCAGCTTCCTCTGTATTATGTCCATTTATTTTGAAACACAGACAGAGAACCCTGTCATCCCAGAAGTCAACAT